>JARK01000259.1:3052-29007 GCA_000688135.1 Ancylostoma ceylanicum | reverse complement strand
TATGTAGATAGCTACCCCCCCCCCAGACCGGACTGTCTCCACTTCTTGACAAAAAGTCTTAGTATCTTCGTGAAGATGTGAGGGGCCAACGAGAGGCCAAGCAGCACTAATCTTAATTTCTTACCGACTGCAACGGAAAGAGGATGGACGTGGCTGCGTGACCATTTGGAATGGGCAGCATCTTTTGAACATGCTGAGCACGAATTTGATGCCTGGGATGTCTTTGATGCTCAACACTCCACGTTGTTATTTTATTTATGTATTTATTTGTACACCAGCAAAGGTGTGCCAACAAAACATCAAGAGCACCACATGGATACCTATGCAAAACATTTCTGACATACTGAGAGAGTAGTAGCCGCATCTTTCCGTATTTCAAGTGTAAGTTTGTAAATTGTACTAAAGATTAACAGCACAGGTTTCTTCACTAGGATGGCAATTTCTCCTTATTTGATATTAGGAATCTTTACTAATTTGATAGCTATTGTTTCCGAAGCGTAACTGCATGTAGGCGACCTCAATCACGCGAGGTCTGTCAAGTTTTCCCTGCAGCACTGTACAGAACAAGACGACATGCCCTTAGGACAACGGCATGTCCTTAGATGTTACCAGTGATGTTACCCGTGGTGTTACCAGTACCAGGTCGCATTGAGAATGGCGACAACAGCGTATTCAATTACTTCAAAGAAAATTGTGAATAAATGTAATATAGATGGAAATTTAAGGAAAGGTAGCCTGAATCTTTAAAAAAAACCTACCTGAGATACAGTCGTTCCAAAAAATATTTGCCTCGCTAACATAAGTGAGGTTACGGTACAAAGTATGTACGATGTTTATGTTTATTACCTTCAAGAACCCCTTATTCAATCAATGAGGAAAATTCCGGGGTTTTTGGGCGAGAAATGCGGGACAGGGCATTTTCAGATTTCTTGCCAAAAATGATATTAGGTCGTCAAGTATGAAATGTCTGATTCTGAATGAGGCAGTTTCGGGTAATGTTTCTCCAATAAGATTGTGTACGAGCAATCCAAATATGCCCCGATGCTACCGGCACAGCCTTACCATCTTACCGGTAGCATGGTTGCGCTAACGGCTTGGAAGCCAGGGAAGCAGGCGGCAATAACGTGGCGAAGGGCATTTCCAACATGATGTTGATGATGGAAAATTTTCTCTACCAAGAAGTGGACTAATACTTGGGAGAAGTTGTGATCAAGTAGAGCAAGGTTTGGCCAGTGCAACGAATGGGAGGTGGACTCCTCTCCTTCCTCCCCTGGTTTACGCAGCGCAGTTTTACAAAAAATGGTCAAAAAATGGCACCAATTTTTGGGGATCAAACTGTGAAAAATTCGTTCATCGAGCCACTTCACCTTGTCGCATTGCCTTGAACACCTGAATAATATAGGGTTACGAACGCCAAACCTTGCTGCATATATAGGCATACTGTGGCTTCTATCCGCTCAAGCCATAGCTTCCAACGTATCATAATCCAGGTTCATCACAACGCTCACTTTGCAGGTTTATATCACCGAGAAGAATTTTCTCAGAACATCGGTGTCCCGTTCCTTTATTAGCCACTCCCTTTCCAAACATTTCTGGGGTATTTCGAGTTGTCCTCACTTTGCAGGCTCCGTGATGGAACCACTATTCCGAAATGATACAATCACAAAATTTCCTCTCAAACAAAAGTTTTTAAGTTCGTCAGAAAGAAAATAGGTGATTTTGAGAGAGGGAGAATTTACCTTCATAATGGAAAGAAAGATGAGAGTGGACCTAAAGAAACCCCGAAGATACCAGTTGTCAAACTGACCTCCCAAAAAATCAGACATTTCATACTTGACGACCTAATATTTTCTCTTCTCTTACTTATTACTGTGGTCTTTCCACATGCCTACAAATACGAGGTCAAGTTAGAAAACTAATGCGTTTCTCATGATCAGGTATTAAACAATCCCCTTAAATGAAGTCCAAGCAAAGATTTATGAAGAAAATAGATATGATTACAAGACAATTTTGTCAATTTTGTGTTTGGGAGAAAATTCAGGCTCTTACATTTGATGTTTTCATTGTGAGCTGCTATTCTTCATTCCTATCACCCAACTATATCATCATGGAGATCATCGTAAGGAGTAATACATGTTTTCTTAAATTGCGTAAGATTTTAAGAAAAACAGTGGTTATATTCCGCCCGATTTACTATACAATATGACACCCTGGGTCGAAATGGGTGAGAAATTCGTGTTCAGCACTTGAAATAACCTCTAGGTACTAATTTCCAGAGTCCAATATGTACGAAAACGTCTTCTGCGAGTTTGCAGTTGCGGTCCATGGCAGCGTCGGCCGCGCCTTCTTTAAGGCAGCAGGAGAGACTGGCAGCAGAAGCTCGTACAGGTTTTCGCGGTATCGCCGCGCCTCACCGCCTCGACCGCAACGCAGCAACCGCTCCGCAGCATACGGCTGGAAACAGCCGACCAATGGCGACGCCCTCGCAGGCAGCCGCTGACCCTTCCCTAAATGCTAGGGTCCAAATGGTCCGTTTCCAGATTGACATGGAGCTGGGAGAGATCACTGTCGGCGACCTTGCAAATTGCACCTGATTTCAGAAGGTCTGTAATTTCAGAAGTGACGAAACTGTGACGCTCGAGAGCAGATGATCTATTACGAGAATTGGGTGGCTTCGTAGGAGAAGAAAGGAATGGGATCGAGTATCCCGAAACTATTGTGGTCATGACCAGGACTGAAAGCTCGAGAGCCAACCACTCTCTTTTAATGTGGATAGAGCCAGCGAAAAACTCACCAATTTTGGGCAATCTCTCCACCAGTGACCTTCCCTGCCACAACCTTCGAACTCTCTATCCTTTTGGTATGGACGATATTCCGTGTACCTCCTGACTGGTGATGTGTCCCTTCTCGCAAACTGTGTCCCACTTGCTCTACGCTGATTCGAGGGCCAGGTCTGTTGGTACCCGTACTGCTGATGGAAGCGATCGTCGAAAGACGCACCTTGGTAGCCAGTGAAGGAACTGTTAAGTCCGAGAGAAACAGGTGGCGAGGCTGCTCCCCTCTTTGGAAAGGGCTGGGTAGCCGCCGGTCCTTTCCTCCCGGGATGTATCCTCCTCCTTTTTGATTGACTCTAGGAACTCACTTAGTTTGGGGTCCGTAATTTTTAGTAGATCGGATTTATTCTTATTATCGAGATACTGAAAAACTTCCGGATGCGTGTCTGCAATCTTCAAAGTTTCATTTCTACTGGTCAGATCCTGAATAACATCTGCAACGATAACACTAAGCCCTGGTACTCCTGATGTGGCACTAGCTTTCGAATGATGGAAGTGTTAAACTCGTATTTTCTTGCGAAACCCTCACGCTTGAACGTAGGAGTAGGCGATGAGCAAGGCTGCGAATTTGCTATAGGATCTGACATGAGTGCGTCGATTATTAGTTGGAGGTCACGTGCGTCCAACCGTAGTGTGGATTCCGCCGTTGCCACCGTCTCCTCTTGCACAGGTTGTGGTGTGCCGAGCTGTTGCGAATCCTCGTCCTCCGTGAATGCTGCGATTGCGAAATATTGCGAAACAGAGAGTAGGCTGAGCGACCGCTCACTAGATGACGAAAAACCTGGATGACTTGTCATCCGCGTCCCCTGGAGGTACGCCGCGTTGGCTCCGCCCCCTCAATCGATCGCAATCTCCTGAGCGGGATATCAATAGTTCAAAATATAACTTCTGCACACTATTTCGCAACCATGGGGTAGGCGGCCCATTATGCCGTCTCCGCCTTGAAGAAGTCGGGTTTCTCACAGCCAAATGTAGGAATGTTATACATGAATCGACGCAGAATGACGAGCTGAGTACGCATGTAACCGTACCATTTCACAAGCTTCAAGGAAAATCCTGAAAAAAGGCTCCAAAATTCGAAAATCAGGAATTTCGACGAAAGCAACATGTTTTACAATATTCAGAAGTTCAGGATATGGGCTATTATGTGAGAACCGTACTTTCCAGCTAGACTGTTTCACCTGCGCTCGGTAGGTGCGCGAATTAGACATATCTTAATTTTTTCTTGAACTCACGAGAATCTCCAGAATCGGAAAGGGAATTTTTCTTGGGACATTATATATGCTCCAAAAGTACTTAAAGAGATGGCGTGTCTCCAAGTAGGCAGCTGAGCCGAGTTCAGCCATCACCATTCAGCTCAGCTTCGACGTAGCTGAATAGCCGAGTTTAGACATCACAATTTAGATTTGGCCAAGAAGCTGAGTCCGTACCTCCACCGATAGAATTTATAGGCTATGCTATTCATTTCAGATTCGCAGGTCGCAGGGCTGTTCTAACTCTTGTATACCATGTCGTGGGGGACCCATGCACTTCGTTCATGGAATGTGGTCAAGTACGTTGACCTTCGCACGAAGCAGTCTCGTATCCTCGTTGGTTTCATGATCATGCTCAGTAGAAAGCTGAACTTTTCTATGTAAAACTCTGTTATTTTCAGATGGAACCTGGCATTATGGTGAATCTAGATAGGGAGAGCCGGCTCCTCACTGTAGCTAATGGAAATACTATTATTGAGCAGGTTCCTCTTTGTCAACACCCACTTTCGGTCCTGTAAGTCCCTTTCTCACGCTTTATTAACTGAATGCTTCCTTTTTACACTAGTTGTCATGTGCTGGTATTGTGTAGTCTCAGACATTCGCGCAGCTTTGTACTCATAGAAGCTGAGCTCTGCAACCATTACAATTCGGTTAGAGCTGCAAACGCAGCAGCACGTCGGGGACAGAGCCTGAAGTTGTTCTTTTTGGGCAGCACAGTCATCACAACACTACGGCGAGATTCTCTCGTACAACCTCTGCTCTCCTGGCATAGCACAGTAACTGCAGCAAAATGCTGAGGTCCACCCCTTTCGGATTCACACATGCCCTTGGTGGCCAACCGACTCCAACTCCAACTCAGGCACTCTCCCCGGGTTGCCCGCCATCAAACACCGGAAAGGCCGAAGCACCTCACGGGGCCTTCCCGGTAGAACGAACGCGGCCTGGCCGGTGTCTTTCGTCGGCTTGCCCGATGAACGGCTTAATGCACGGCTGAATCCTCCTTTATGCATTATATAGCTTCTAAAGCCAAAAATGTCAACAAATACAGCAAATATAAGTGTTTTTATTGTTTTATTCTAGATTTACATCTCTCATATGTTCTACACATTTTGTCATTGACATGTTGGTTAACGTTCTTGTGAAAAAAACCTTCTATGGCGGAATTCTTCGGAATTCTTTCAAACATAAAGTGTGGATTTGGATGGCTTCTCTCGATACTAACCACCTGAAGTAAAAATAGCTACTACAACTTACAGAAAAGCATCTAGCTAATAGCAATCGTATGCTTATCCTGCGCAGAAAAAAATCACGTCTTCAACTTGATCTCCACCAATAAAATAATAGTTATATTTTTCATGGTTCCACCTATTTTTATAGGGCATGGAGGTAAATGATATCCTCTCTTGGCGTTCCCAAAACATTGCAAAGATTGCACAGTTTCACAACGCAAGTTCCCACGTGAACGTTTCCATATTTTATCTGCATGTCAGCGATTTTCAAGAGAGAATAGACAAAAACACATTTAAGTGCCGATTTATGGTGAAAACATCTTTAAAAACGTGAAAAGTGCTTCTGATTTGTTTAAGCCGGTTGGTTCGTTGGAGTCCGGCATCTGTTCGTAGCTACTAATGGCTCCGATGCAACGTTGGACTTCGTCGGTTTCTGGAGAGGATCGATATGCATATCATGTTATCTGCTCGGATCCGGATCCGACGCACTATAAATACGGCAAAATATATAAATAATAAAAAATAAATATAACAATAAGATAGATTAGAAAACTTACGTTCTCTGACAAAAGGTGATGCTGCTTCCTGCGAATATATGAGGTAAAATGAACTTATAGTTCTCACCGCTTTCTAGTGATTATCACTCAGATATGCCTAGGGCCTGCTCAGACAATTCCGGGGGCGAAACCCCGGCAAATACCGTTCGGAACGGGCGGGGGCGAGGGTCGAAACGAGCGTTCGGTCCCGATTTCCGGTTCAGGCCGCTATAGAGCCGCAAAAGTGGGAGCTTCCATTCCTATCAGCCCGAAAAGCATCCGCGTTTAGGCCGCAGTGAGGCCGCAATTTGTTGAGGTTTGAGCCCTAANACAGCCCGTAAAATGCAAGTGTTCACGAATTTTCTCTTCAGATCTAATGCGACACTTCGAGACTTTAGAAGCATACGGTGCCTAAAGAAAATTGATCGTCCAGCTTATTTGGTATTTGCATGATTTCGCTGTGTTAGTTTTCTTTTACCATCGGGGGGATTCGAACCAACCTAGCCATTATCACGATTTATTGAGAGTCCGCTGCTTTATCCACTCGGCCATCAGTGCTCCTGGCCTCTTCCACTCCAGGGACCCCTTCATTCATTATCATCTACAGTCAGCGTCGATGGCGGTGACCCACTAACGGAGTTGATAAGAACGCCGCGCAACCGCGCCGCGCGCGTCGGGATCGATGTAGTTTGCTGCCATTATGCCATTTCTCGTTATAAAACATAAAAAAAAGTGAATAGTTCATCAAATTGGGAAGAAAAGCGCCTAGAAATAGCACTCCGACGGCTAACGACATCGACNGTAATCGCTGATCCTGCTCTGCCACAACGCAAACGTGCAATTTCTCATCAGAAATAGGAAAAATCACTTTTTGCAAGGTATTTGCATGATTTCGGAGTGTTAGCTTTCTTTTACCATCGGGGGGATTCGAACCAACCTAGCCATTATCACGATTGATTGAGAGTCCGCTGCTTTATCCACTCGGCCATCCGTGCTCCTGGCCTCTTTCACTCCAGGGACCCCTTTATTCATTATCATCTACAGTAAGCGTCGATGGCGGTGACCCATTAACGGAGTTGATAAGAACGCCGCGCAACCGCGCCGCGCGCGTCGGGATAGATGTAGTTTGCTGCCATTATGCTATTTCTCGTTATAAAACATGAAAAAAGTGAATAGTTCACCAAATTGGGAAGAAAAGCGCCTAGAAATAGCACTCCGACGGCTAACGACATCGATTCCGCCACGTGCGGCGCGGTTGCGCGGCGTCCTTGTCGAGGCCGTGGTGCGTCACCGCCATCGACGCGCACTTTACTTTCACCAATTAACACTTCCAACCTAACGGTTACGTTGGGTCCCGAAGGCTACGTTGATCGGCTGGCTTAGAGGTGATGTCATCGCCTGCCCCAAAATATGGGAGGCGGTCAAGACGTACGCCGCGACGCGACCGCGCCGCAGGCGTAAGCTCCTTAAATCCAGGTTCTTCGACGCACTGAGGGACTCCGGTGGACACCTTTTACACTTTTTCGGATCCGATATCATTCACCTGTCCCACCTGCTCAGAAAACTTGTCTATTCCTCCCCAGCGCTGCGCGTGCGTTTAAAAGTTGCAGCCGCGACGTGCACGTGAATCGACTAATCACGGCTCAGCAGCGTACATCCTGTCACGCAACCCCAAAATACTGCGCAAAAATATCTGCGTTTCTGCGTTAAGGATCAAGATCGTAGTCATGATATCGGCCTATTCCCATCTCCACGCTTTTATTCTTGTGAGATAGGACATTATATGAGCTAAAAAAGATTGGGTAAGGACATTATGTGGAATAAAAAAGATTGGGTACGGACAAGTATTGGTGAAATAGTATGCTGCCGTTTGTGGAGCGCATTGGATCTACCGCTTCTCCGAAACGACGGGACGGACCCCCGACGCGGTCGGGGATCCGGAGTATATCGAACCGTATAAAAATATATAAGTATATCGAATTAAATCCAGGTACCTTATATCCAAATGACGGAGCCGCGTCAGCGGCCCCGTCGTTTCGATACACGGTACCTGGATTAGAAAGAACCACGAAAGGGGTATACTTATCTGCACAACAGTGGCGAATGCAGGAAGTAGGCCGGTGTGGAAGGGTGGTGTACCGGAGTAGTTGTCCTTTAGAAGCATGTATATTTTAGCGCAATGTTTTGTTCTGATTTTCTCGTCCTCTGCCCATCCCACGCTTAAGCCAAAATATATAGGTTGTAGGGAAAGTTCTCGCGGTTTTTGAGACATTATATTTTATTGACTTCTAAGAATAGGAAAACACATCAAGAAGTGAATCAATCATCACCACGTACTACCACTCTTTGCCATTTTATGGGTAGCGTTTCGATGCCATCGGCATAGAACTGCGCTGGCACTGACTCGAAAAAGTTGCTCAACCAGCGATCCAAGTCATCTTCATCATCGCGCGCTTTTCGCTGCAAGGCGTTAGAGAGAGTCAGGAGAAGTTGGTAGTCTCTTGGCACAAGATCAGGCCTATACGGTGGTGAAGTCAGTACTTCCCATCTGGAGTCGTGCAGCTTCTGGAGAGTCACTCTTGTGGTGAGCGGACGAGCACTATCGTGCAGGAATCAGATCGTGGCGTAATTCGGACCCTTTTCTGCGATTTTTGCGGTCGTTCTATCCAGCCCTTGACAGTACAGGTCCACCATGAAGGCAGTGTAGCGTGGCAGTACCTGGTAGTGTATAATGTCTTTGCAGTCACACCAAGCACTGATCATAACTATCAGAGGGTGATGACCTGCCTTTGACTGCGGCTCATGCTGCTCATCCTTGTCGACCCAAGGTGGACTGCGCTTTATGTTGACAAACAAACACCACTTCTTGCCCGTTGTGAAGATGGACCTCATCCAGTTATTTGTGCGTCTGTACGGGGGCAATTTAAAAGCCACTTCGGCACGTCGCTGCAGACCGCTTTCCGTGAAATCATCATCACACACTGTGACAACTTTTGTACTTTTCGCAACTGAGGCGGATGATCGGCAATGTTGGCATAGTGAACGTCCAAGACTTGCGTTCTTCCACACTTAGTTTGTCGCGGATCTGAATCCAATAGCTGCCGCAATCGACCATTGTCGACTCCGGATCCGCGTCCCGACCATGATGAAACATTGAGGTTGAAGTCGCCAGCATGAAAGCGTCTGGACCAATCTTGTGCAGTGCGTTCAGTCACTGCACCGTCCCCAAACACAGGGTTAATACGGCGACTGGATACGGTTGCTAATATACCAGATTTGAAGCCGTATACTGGAAGATCGCAAATGTACTATTACGAAAAATCGATCTTTCTGGCAGGGGTTGTGCAGGAGTTTACAGTGAATGATACTAATAAACTTGCATATACCTGACCTCCTTATATATACAGAAGATAGGTCACTGCAAGGCAACGTGTGGTTAAAAAAGGCACACTTTCAAAAACCGCGAGAACTTTCCCTACAACCTAATATGTCGACCTTTAGGCCGCTCTTTGGAGATTTCATTCGGCGGTCAGTGGCCGTGAAAAGCGGGCCGATGCCCGACACTCTTCATATTGGGGGCTGAACCCCGATTCAGCCCCCAATATGAAGAGTGTCGGGCAGTGGATCAGCCCGATTCATGCTGCATTCGGCCCGCTATTGGCCCGATTGCCCGTTTGGGCCGCATCATGCGCGGTTCCGCCCGCAACTTGCCCGCAATGCTCCCTCGTTCAAACCTTTCGTCGGGGATTGGCCCGCGGATGGAACGGAATTTGCCCCTGCAATTGTCTGAGTATGTATCCGCCTCAGCCCCAGGGAAGTCGAAGAAGCACTGAAGAAGCGAAAAACAGGATCGTCTCCTGGTTCAGACCGCATCCTATCTTCTTCATCACGACCCCTCTGTACCATCCTTGCCAACCCAGTATGTTCTTTTATTAACAAAATCTTCGAAACGAAAGTGGTCCCGGATAAGTTGGCGTTTGCAGAAATGATATTGCTGTACAAAAGTGGCGATCCAACAAACGTTGCCAATTACAAGTCTATTTCGCTACTGTCAACGATATACAGTAGCGGTCAAAATGATATGATCAGAAGCACTGTTGAAGACAGAATTTCAAACTATAACTCAACTAAGTATTGAGCTATTTTGATGAAATTTGAGGATGTGTTGAGGGTCTAAGTGTTCTTACTTGCCTCTGCTTGACACTGGAATAAACTGCTTCTGAGCAGATCTACCGCATTCTGAGTGCAAATTCAATGTTTTATTAACATTATGGTTTTTCGACTGCTTCGCGACATCTCAGCTCCGGAAGAAATTTTTCTTAATCGTATCGTAAGCGAGCAATTTGCTATATAAGTTGCGTTCTAAGTTTCTTCACTTTACATTTAAACGTGGGCCGGTCAAAAAGTGGCATAAAAGTGAGAAAAAAGAATTTTTCATAATTGCAGACTAAGAAGCATTGATCCCGACTGGGAATATTTGTGTGATATCCGCTACTAGCAACTATCCTGATATTAAAATAGGAACTGCTTTGCTGCTCATATGCTTGAGATGTAACTAAACCCACTTTTTGGTGATTTCGATCAGTTAATTTTGTCCTCCCGTTTGAGCAGCAAAGGAAGCGCAGCAATAGCATAGTGGTGGAAATAACAGACAGTTATGTGCCCAATCTGTACCAACTCTTCCTTTCTCCCAGTAGTTGAGAATAAGAATGCTGGGCAAAGTCAATAAAATCTGAGAAAGTTGATGTTTAAGCTCAATAATCCAGGTTAATTGAGCCTGTGCCAATGCTAAGCTGCCACTGGAAAGCGCCCATGGAGTTTTAACACATACTCAAATTTGGCTTGAATAACTCAATTCAGAGACGAGTTATAACAAAAAATTCCCTAGTCAAAATGGCTCTGATCATATCATTTTGACCGCTACTGTACAAGGTCATCACGAAGGCATTGAACACCCGCTTGGAGAAAGCCGCCAACGATCTTGCTATCCTACCACAAGAACAAGCTGGATTTCGTAAGCGTTTTTCTACTGTCCATCACATCCACACGCTTAATATACTACTGGAGAAATCACATGAATTCAATATCCCTGCATACGCTATTTTCATAGACTTCAAAAAAGCGTTTGATGCTGTAGAACTACCGGCAGTTTGGCAAGTGCTGGAATCATTTGACGTCGATGACAACCTGATCAAAGCCATACAACTGTTGTACGCTAATGGAAGCGCAGCTGTGAAAATCGTAGAATACCAAGCTGAACTGAACATCCGACGAGGTGTACGTCAAGGAGATCCCCTTCCTCCCCCTCTATTCACCATAACTTTACAGTATGCATTGAACACGATTGATTTTCGCAATCGCTGATTCCGAATCGATGGGAAACGCCTACCCTTCCTCGCATACGCTAACGACATTGTGCTGCTATCTAATGACCGCCATGAACTAGAAAATATGGCTTTAGACCGTAGCAAAGCATCGAAACAAATTGGCCTAACGATAAACTTTCAGAAAACCAAGTGGATGAAATTGAACAATACAACCGACATAAACGAGGAGCTTATCGAGATTGAAGGACAAAACATTGAGCGCGTTCGCGAATATGTTTATCTCAGGCAAGTAATTTCACAACCAAGAAATCAACTCAAAGAAATAAGAAGAAAAATTCAAGCTGGACGATCAATTTTCTCTAGGCACCGTATGCTTCTAAAGTCTCGAAGTGTCGCATTAGATCTGAAGAGAAAATTCGTGAACACTTGCATTTTACGGGCTGTTCTCTACGGTTGTGAAACGTGGCCGTGGACGAAGGAAACCGCTCTAACCCTCCGGTCAGCACAGCGACGCTTAGAACGTGCAATGCTTGGTGTACGCCTCATCGACCGTGTGAGCGCAAAGATAATTCGAAGCAGAACGGGACTGAAAGACTGGATACATACTGCACTCAAACGAAAATGGAACTATGCCAAGAAAATATCACTGTGTCGAGACGAAATGTGGGCAAATGTGACAACGGGCTGGCTACCAATGTGCAAACGTAGCAAAGGACGGTCGAAGACTCGATGGCTTGATGACATTGCGAAGTTTCGACAAAGAGATTCGAAGGAGTTCGGTAACGGATGGACTACTCTGCTCGATGGGTGCATAAACAAATCCACGGAACTCTTCGCGAAGAAAACCAGACGCATTCTGTGCTACCGTGATAAAAGAGTCAAATAAATAAATAAATAAGAAATCCTTGGCTCACGCTGCACCGCCCATCAGAGCCACGTCGCACCACGTGGGCGGTGCTGCGTGAGGCAAGGATTTTTTTGGAGCGACTGTAGAACACATGCGTTCGAACAGTAGGACGGTCTTGTCTTTGTGAATACCTGTTTGTTATCAAGTTCGAGAAAAGAAAGAGTCAGACGCTGCGCTTACTGTGACAACTGTCTCAAACTATAGGCTGGAATTGAAAATGTTCTCCACTCTCTCTTTGCCATCCATTCATTACTCAACTGCTCCACTTGTGCTAGTTCACACAAGTGTCAGCTCACCATCTTGATAGTTGTCTCGTATGATCGCTGAATCTTTACTACAAACAGTCCAGAAGATAACACAGACCAGCTTTTAGTGGTAGCAATGGTAGGTCGTCAATAGTCAGAAGACGTACTACAATTTAGCTCCGAAAACGCAAGCAACTTTGCTATTCGGTCCCTTCAGAACGCCAGCGCAACCGAATCCATAGGGTTGGTAGACTGGAATACCAACATGGTTTACCTGAAATAATCTTTGTGACATAATCCAAAGCAGAAACTCATCTCGATATTAGTAAACGTCGTAGATTCATGTTCAGTGGTATCGACCCATATCAGAATCGCTTACAAAAAGAAACTAAATATGAGAGACACTGATAACAATGTTGTACACGATTCCTTACAACTTTGCAGCAAGAACCATTTTGAGCTTTCCCCTGTGTAGAGAACTCGGGATGTCCGCTGAAACTGAGCCACAAAGCAAAACAGTTGGTGGTATCGGTCGTTGACACCTAACACTTCCTTGTTGCAGATGTCAATCAGCACCCGGATTCACCACAAAAGGGGGGGGGGGGGTGACGGATTGGATCGTCCGCACTTCTTTAAGGGCTATGCATATTAAGGTGATCAGCATATACTAAAGAATGAAAATCCTGCAAACGATTCTGAGTTGAGACATTTCCTTTAAAATGAGTGCTCACCGTATTATATCTCTCCTCCCAACTCTTCACCGCATTCTTAAAAAAATCATCTGACTGGTCACTGCAATTATGTGAATACAAAGCGAGCATTGTTTCATTCAGCGGTCAGTATTGAAACCATCGAGATATGTAAGACTTGCTTTATAAGTACGTGTAAATTCTCTATGTAAAGAAAATTACCTCTTGGGCTCTTCGTATTCGAAATACCAGTTATATTCTCCTTCGTACTTTCTCTCGAGATAGTCCTGAGGATTGGATTGTCCAATCGCCTCATGTACTCTTTTTTCTAATTTGCAGGAATAATCCTGGAAACAACATATATTAGCACTTTCTGCAACGGTATCCAGCATACGGTTCCTAGAAGTTTCTCATGGTCTTCAAAGCTAGAACAGCTGTGATCGCTATTGCTAAATCTTGGCTGAGGGATTAAGAAATGTATATGTACAGTGGGCGTCAATGGCGGTGACCCATCTGCGGCCTCGAAAAGAACGTGGCGCGACCGAGCCGTTCGAGCGAGAATCCTCTCCGGGACATCAAATCACAGGTTTCCTTGATAGTCAGTTAGTTTTCGTATTAGTTCTCATCAAATGTGATGAAAAACTATCAAGAGAACCCAGATACGCCACTGCGGCGACGATTTTAGCGTGAGCGGGGCGGTCGCGCCGCGTGTTTTTCGAGGCCGCAGACGGGTCACCGCCATCGACGCCCTTTGTTAGTGTACCTATAGCTGTCATACCCTTGTAGTTTGAGTTTTGAATCTCAAACTGTGGTGAGTGAATTTATTATTCCACAAACTCATGGAAATTTGAACTTTTGGAATTTAGTTGAAACGCACCATATTATGAAGTTCGGGATGTTGCTTGAAAAGTTCGAGAGAAATTGGGCCTCGGATCACCGCTAGAGTCGCATCATGTCCGTCGCAGCCCTTCAGAGCACTTTCATACCCTTTGGGAGCACTTGCCAATGATGAAGAGCAGAATACCTAGAACGATTAACGATAATAATCAGCCACTCATATGCTTCCTCAAATGAAGAGCTCGTCAAAGATAGTACAAAATAGCGATTTGGAGTTGGAATGACGATGGCCAGGTTCAACGCCGCATATCACTAATGCGAGAATAACAGAAAGAATTATGACTTGTCTCGGAGATTCTCCGGCTTTACCATGTACCGGACAGTCTTATGTACAGCGTCGGAGGAGAACAATGTGCCCAGTCCTTATAGCTACCTCCTCGGTGTCTTATAGCGAAGAGTACGTGGCGGGACTCGCAAACATCCAAGAGCTATGCATCCAAAGCACGGAAAAGATCTTGAATGCGTTGATTTCTCGCTTTTTTTTGCATTATTTCACCTTTCGGCATTAGTGAAACCTGTTCAAAACCCCAGAATTCGACGGAACCTCTAAGTATTATATTAGGGCGTACTGTGAGAATGACGGATGCACTGCGACTAAAACTACTGATCCGATTCATTACGAGCCATCGATCGATATATAGATTGCTTAGAGGATACCAAGAAACAGAACGTTTACCACTGCGGAGCGACCGTCGGATTTGGACATTCCCTGAGCAGTATTGTTATAATATAGAAAAGAAATTCAGGAGCAAGGATCTCTCTATTTCTAATTCCTTCCGTTTTGAAGAACTTTAAGGTGCCATCTTGAGCTCGGTTTCCAGTGGGGAAGGTGTTCCAGAAAGGGTCCAATGATATGCGATGTGCGTTCTGCAGTGGGAAGGATGTCGCGCCAAGGTAGTCCTCGGCCATGTGAAGGGCACGTAGACGTTCCCTACTGTGGAAGATGTTACCCAACTACGGTTGGAGTGAAGGAAACACCAAATATGCTAAAACTCCATGTATCTACGATAACAAGTGTACTTACCACCAAGGCCAAGGTGACAAACAGAACCATTGTCGCTACAGCGCTGTGAGTGATCATGATCCTACTTTTATATCCCAGTAAGAATCTCCTCTGTCGTAAAAAGTGGGAACGCCTCGCGCCATTTCGGAACTGTATCCCCCATGTACGAGCTCGAATGTATATGGTTGATCGCGCTAACGAGCCATAACTCTTGATTTGAGTGTAGGCAATGTCAGTATTCTAAGTTATAATGATGGCGAACTCCCTAAAAAATACTGAGCAGTTGATAACAGTGCACAATTATAAACCAATATATTATAAATCGCACAATAATTGGATGTTTGCTGTACATAGGAATGGACTTCCAATAACGCTCGCTTCCTGGTGCGTTTTGCAGTTTTCAGCAAGGTACGGGTATAATGCAATACCGCTGGTGATCCTCGCAAAAAAGACTTACACGACAGGTTGATGCGTCGGCGACGCATTAAATTGTTGCAAAGGGTCGGGCATTCACAACTTGCAGCAAAAAGGAGGAAGTGCACTTCAGAAGACGAATTCTTAATGAACCCGCTGCGGCAGAACTAAGCAGTCACCATGTTATCGCACTTAGTGAAATTGTTGTGTGGGAGATTTGTCCGAAAATCAGGGTTTTTAGGGACCGGGAACTCATAGACAACGACGAAATGGCGTGAAACACTACAAAAAAGCTGGAAAAAGCGCTGTTTTCTGTGTGTCCAAAGTAAGGACGAGTTTTCTCCTGAGTGGGTATGCGTAATTACGATTTACGATTTACGAATTACTATTTACGGCCGTTTTTTTTTGCAAATTTTCTTACGATTTACGGTTTACAAAAAACAACCCAAAAATTCGTTACGAAATCTTAAACAACGACAAGGTGGGATTCTCGACTTAGCGCGTGTGCTAGGAGGGCAAATTTGTCTGTATCTGCATTTCGCATTGCTATTATGAGCGATATCGCGTAGTTTTGCTAACGATTTCAATTATTTGAAGGCAATGTCGCGTGCCAAATTCATTTTCGGGACATCTGTGGGAAAATTTGCTGGAACCGTGGGGATCGAAGGCTTACATGGAGTGTAGCTAGTCAGCTATTCTCCCCTCCCACAGTGGAAAATAGTATTGTTTCTCCTACAACTAGACTGCAGCTGGAAAAATCAAGAAAAAGAAAACTTCGTATCTTCATCTCAATATTGTTTCTCTGGGGGCAAGATAGGAGAGTTGTGTGAGGGTCGAGTTGGCAACAGATACTACAACTGCAGCTGGAAACATCAAGAACGCCTTGAAGGATGATTTTTTTTACAACGCCTTGAAGAATGATTTTGTTATGAAGCGAGTTGAAATTTTTTGGGTTTTGTCAGTGGTACCCGGAACTTCAGTTACGATTTACGATTTACGGCTTACGACGGTTTTGGAGAATTTACGATTTGCGAAATCCAAATTTTTTGTTACGCACATCCCTGGTATGCGCGCATCCCACCACGAAGCTCTGTGGATGGTACGCTTTCCATACTCAGACTACATCCACTGCGCTAGCCCACGCGCAACATTAGCGTTAACAGGCGCGATGAAACCCCTTTGTGCAGGTCGGAAGATGTGTCTGCAGCGGTATCTTCGCAGGTAGGCGACAATTTATTGCGTTCAACTTACTGTTCTGATTGTCCAGCGGCCTGCCTCACGTTCATCGACTTCCTTCAGAAGTGAGAATTCGCATGAGTGATGCCTTCAGGAGTTGTCGGCCACTCTGAGGAATTATGTAAAGCAATCAAAAAAAGACAACTACTCTGAGTAGATAGTTTTTGCTCGTAGATGCACCATTTGTTATGATATGCAGTATTTCAAGGGAAGTGTCGGAATCCAAGAATTGTATTATAGAATGAAATATTTGCCTGTCTCTTGTGAACCTGCTAGTTCGCGAGCAAATGTGCGATCGCTTTAGTGATTTTGCCAACGTTTGTGTGCCTTGCGAATCCTCTTGAATCAGGATTCATGCCTGCTGCTCGAAACTCAAGTGAAACTACTTCTCTACTGTGGAAAGTATTAAAGGAAGTAATTGAGCGACTTGCCCGAAGTCATATAAAGTGCCACTAAACAGGACGTCTGCATTGAGTAGGTGGAGGGTTTGTGAAAAAAATGGATTTCTACAAATTTCGAGGTCCTTACATCCAGTATTTTAGGAATAAAGTTATTATGTATCTTCGAGTATCGTCCTGCTATCTATTATAATTCCAATCCTGGACTGCGGAATTTGAATTGTTAGGAATTGGTCGCTCATAATTGTGGCTTGCTAAAGTGTAGCCGCCACTGAATGTGTTCACTACGATGATCCATACCAGCCCGAGTAAGCCGGAACAAAGTGATTGGGCTGGGTCTTCCATAGAGAAACTCATAGCGAGGCACATGAAGAAGAGGCATCATGCGGCTGTAACATGCTGTGCAAGGGGAGGAGCTTTGTACGGATTTATTTTGTTGGCCCACGAAGCACATGTGAGCGCATTCATTGAGGTTCCTTCACATCATTTTTTCTTTTTTTCCATTTCAACTTTAGGCCAGGTTCTCGCTGAGAAGTGCGGCATTTATTTCGTTGGTAGCCTTTGAGCTTAGTAACTGCTCTTTTCTCAACTGCTTGTTTGGTAACGAGCAATTCAAAAAATTGCAAAAATTAGAGGTAAGCGTTAGAAAAAAAACCACGTATAAAGATAGTGAAGGATGTGGTTGGCATGTTAAACCATATATGGGTAAGGATCGAATTTGTCATCATTGACTACTCTAATGAATTGTTAGGTTAAGCTTCAACGCAGTACGTAGTGCAGATCAATGATAATAACGGATGTCCACTTCATTGGCGTCCTGACGTATTGAATCGGTTACTTTCGAGCACTATCACGCCACGTGCACCCCGCCGATGCCAACTATCAATTCGGTGTCAAGACCAGAAGTGGAAGAGGTTAGGAAGAGGTTAAGTCACCTAGCTCAGATAAACTTCCATCTGAAGTCTGGAAGATAACTGAAGGTGCAGGGACCCTCTTACCTTCTTCTTTCTTCAACGAATTGTTACCAATTTTCGAGAAAAGAGGAAGACCGTGCACCTACATTTTCTCGACCTTGAGAGGGGCAAAATCCTTTCGACAAGATTCTCCTCGAACTGATCTGACTCGCTGCGTGCTCATCGTGCACATGGGGTCTCGGGAGAATATGTACGATGGACTCAGCTACTCTACAAAAATGCAACCGAGTCAGAGGTGAAGCAGCAAAAAGTGCAAGCATGAAAGGACGAGCTGGAACAGCTTGGAATGGGGCTCAACATCAAGAAGACAGAGTACGTCGAATGTGGAGAGCAAACTCCCGGCAGAATCCTTGTCGATGATGTCGAGCTTCCGGAAATCTCTTATTTCAAGTACCTTGGATCTCAGCTGTAGCACCCTGAATTAGGTTGAGCATCGAGCAAACACTGCATGGAAAAATGAATGCAAGTAACAGGATTTATGTGTGATAGGAAGATCTTACTGAAGCTAAAATCAAAGATATATCGCACAGAGGTGCGACCTGTGGCATTGTATGGGGCGGAAAGTTGGCCAAACACCTTGAGGCACGGACAGACTCTCAATGCAATGGCAATTCGAATGCTCCACTGGACGCCTCGACAGAGTGCGAAACGATGATGTGCGTGCGATGTTCGGAGTAGCTGCAATCATGACGAAGATGCGTAATACTCGGCTACGTTGGTACGGTCACGTGCTGAGAAGTGACGACAGTTCAGCCGTCGAATCAGCTATGAATATCATCATAGACGAGAGGAAGACCGAAAACCTGATGGCTGGATAGGATAGAGGAAGACATGTGGTTACTGGAACTCGCAGACAGAGGCGCTTATAATCGAATGAAAATGGCGCAACCACATGAGAAACGCCAACCGCTGCTTTTGGAAACATGGCTAGGAAGAAGAACAAACTTTAGCGCAATAGTTGTTCGCTCCGCTCTTACAAAATTTGACACACCTTGAGCATCTTCGGACGCGCCCAGAACAAAGTAGTCTCATCTTTTCTCCTATTTTCATCTCCATATGTGAAGATGTTCAACTAGCTAGAACCTCTTTTTTCGCAACACTACCTACTGCTTACTGTACAACTGGGATCCAAATGCAATAGTGCCATTCCAAGAATTTCACTTTTTCGCTTTATCACACCGATAAATAAGTCAGTGCGTAAAGTATGTGGCAGTGTTAATGTCGCCACAATTCGCGACGGAATATCAGTACAACATGAAAAAAAGAGCAAATAGAAAGATGAGATAAGAATAGGCATATTGAGGATTTATCGGTGCTTACTACACTAATAGATCCCAATAATTTCAAAACACTGCTGGATCTTTCTTCTCTGAGTCCTGTGATCCATTCCGATATCATAGGTTTTCCAGCGAGGTTAGCTTGTGCAATGGGAGGTTGAGTACCTTTCATTTTCCTTTTTTTTTCTTGCGCGCACACAAGAATTTTCCCGGGACATGGCTATATCTTCAATTAAAAAAAAACTTCAGGTTCAACTCTGCCGCAATACCAAGTTGTCCGTTAAAATGTGAAATTGTTCAGAGGCGACTTGAGAATATATATACTTCATCTAATCATTTGCTCGACACATCAAGAAAGGTACTCATTTCAGAACTGCTTCTCAAAAAAATTATCAAGCAGAGGTCATTGAATGTAATTCGAAAACGTTTGCACCGTCGGATCTTATCATTATGGATTGCTAACTTCCATTCTACAGATACTAATGATCGATGGTATTATAGTCAGGGCTCGTATGAAATGCAATTTAACCAGTCGGACGAATGCACTCTAATTGGATATGTTTGTCTGTTCAATAAAAAAACTCATCCATGAAAATGAGGATGTATATCTCGTCTCTTTGATGTATTAACCACATAGAACAACAGAATGGAGGGAATCATCGGGGAAGAATTCATAACCGTTTTGCTTCGTCACCCTAAATTTGTGGGATAAGAGCATTTTATACAGGTCAGACGCACACTTTCTTTTGCGGGAAAGTTTCTATGGAGACTGCAGCGGTCGCATTAGGTTGTCACGGAAGTTTCCCGCCATTTCAGTCTTCTTTTTCAGACTGATTTTTCTTCTTCAATACAACCGACAGTAACGCTATATGTCTGGCACCATTATAGACAAGAACCCGTGCGGTACAAGTAAGACTTGTTGGCAGCAGCTCCGAACGAGTGGTTCTCTCGCAATTCTACCAAACATTGAGCATGTCTTCTGGGTAGATAGTTCTCGTTTTGGCGGTGGAATACAAGGCTACCGGCATCGGATCCATCCAGATTTCAATGCGTTACCATAACATAAGAAGCCCACTTGCCACTGGTAGCCAAGTTGTATAACCTAACGAAAGTACACCGGAACCTAAGAAGCTGAGGCATCCTTCCTACACGGTTGAAGCTGGTGGCGGCCCGGATCATGATTAATACTTGTGTCATGCTTACCTTGTCTCTCTGAAGAGGTGAAGAAAAGCTACTGTGCTGTGATAGTCGTGGAGTTCCCTAACAGTCAGCGGGTATAACGCCATAGATTCTCTCCAATCAGCTCCAGGAGGCGCTCCTCTTCTCTCTCTTTTCTCTTTTTTTCGGTCATTTCTTGCCGCAGGCAGATCTCCGGCTGTACCTAATTATCTCGGGTTCCCTGGGTGCTGCCTCCCCAGAAACCACTATTTTCCAAATGCAGCATGAATCGCACTGAGTGGATTTTGTAGCTCTTTTCCTTCCCTATCAACGCCACTAGAGACAATTCTGCCTCTCAGCTGCATGTCTACAAAAAATCGCGTTAGTTGAGACTACTCAACTTGAAGCTCGCCACCGAAACTCTTGTATCAAACTTCATGAAATGCAGTAGGAACTTAAGAAACTATGTGGTATATGACTTCATCAGAAGAGTTGTTAGGGGTAGAAATCCCCACATCTGAGTTTTTGATAGTCGGATTGGTCACATTTTACGTGGAAAAGTCGAGCATGCCCAATATAAACGACCACTTCACCTGGGCATTTTAGGGTTTCGCACGGAAAGTGTTGGATAACCTTGCTTGTTGTTGAGAATTATTATCAGTAGTGATTCTTCCTTACATGTGGAGCGACCCCAGAGGGAAAATTGTCTCTAGTTCCCACAAACGAAGTGTCCCGAACGAGGGGAAACTTCAAGGCAAAAATTGCTCTGTACAAAGGTGGCAGACCACTTCTGTGTTAATCTTCCAGTAGTGAAGGTTTCTCTATGGACGCCATTTCTATCCCCATCCACTTGTGCTACATTTGATCCACGATTGAAGTCGAACGGTAGTCGGTGACAGAGAAGTTCATTTTTGTCGAATTGGAGGGTTTCATTCCATGCGATAGAAAGGAAGGTGCAACGGGAATTCAAGGGCAATGTTGTGACTGTAGTAAGGTTTATGCCATGCAGTCAATCCAAGTCTAAATCACCGTGAAAAATTGAAATGAAAAAACCGTGCGAATTTATTTCCCAACCCAGTACATCCCCAATGAAAAGTACTAATACAGTCCTGTTTTTTTTTTTGCTGATACTGAGAAGAGGCGTATATAAGCAGGCCGCCGAGTATTGTAGCTCAGTAATGTCTATGCTTCGGAGGAGAATTGAGAGCCCTAGTGGACTCGTCTGGCCGCCCGGTGAAAGACTGTCCCCAGACTTCGCCAGTTCAAAATGAATTAAAATAAACCCGCCATATAAGAGATAAGGATCGTGGAAATGATACGTATCAATTGCCACGTTACACCGCCATGGATCGCTGCCGAACGGAGCTCATCGCGTCTTTCGTCTGGAGTCTCCCTCACTTTATCCATGTGGCGGTCGCCGGCGATCGTTGCGAATTCTGGGGATACTCAAAAACCGTGGCCCGGCGACCGGTTAGACGAGATGTGTAGGATGCTGTCGTGGACGTAGAAATCCACCGCGAAACCGCTGGGCCACTGGGTGCCGGCATTAAGGCGCCTGCGTATTCAGGCATAAAACTACGCATGAGTTAGCAGAGGATTTCCAAATGTCATTTTCAAACGTCGTCAGACATTTGGAAAAATATGGAAAGGTGAAGAAAATAAAAATTTGGAAAGGTGCTCCCGGAAGTGAACGATAAGCAGATGCTCAGGCACTACGACATGTCAGCGAAGCTGTATGCGCAGAGGAGGGACGAGCCTTCCCCTGATCGAATCGTACCTGCGACGAAAAATGGATCCTGTACAATAACATAACACAAGGATATCCTGCTTCTGTCGGAACCACATCTCTCTCATGCCACTAAGCACTCTTTTGCACTGGTTGCTTTATGCTCCCCTCAATTTGCCTGTCCGAAACTGCATTCTATCTCATCGATTCACAGGTGAAGCTAGGAGCGGATTGTTAGGGCGGTGGATACCTAACATCCGAAAATTCGCTCTTAGTCTACTCATTCTCACCGCATGTGTAGTGGCACTCCCCAATGTCATTCACCTGTCCACGCGGTGTTCTCCTCATACAGGCAGGTTGTTCGTAACCAAGTGCATTATGTGTCCTAGGTCCTTGCTGGTCGATTCTGTGGCTCCACCGAAAAGCTTTTTTTTACACCAACCTTGAAGTTCATGATGGAAAGAGAGTCCCGCAATTTGTTTTCGATGTTCAAGTTTGTTCTGTTCAATTTTCTTTCAAACGTTTGGTTATGGCGCACTTGCAGTGCATAAATAAATAAATAAATAAATAACCGCAAACGCTCTTCGCACTGATTGGACAGCAGCAGCTGAAGCCTTCTTTAGAGAAGAAAGTGCACGAAAAGGATTTGATCACAGTTGTGAGATTTCGCGGAAATTTAGCATTATGATTCCTTGAGAACAGGTGAAACCATCGATGCAGATAACTACTGTCATCAAGTGGACAAAATGTATGAAAAACTGACGCATGGAAGGCCAGCAGTGTTCGACGGAATGGTTCGATCTTCTCCATGATAATGCCACACCCCATGTTTCCCGAAAAACGTCCCAGAAGTTGAGCGACCTCGGCTACTAAATACTGCTTCATCTTCATCCAGCATTCTTACCAGACCTGTTGCCAACGGATTATCAATTCTTCAATCATCCTGGTTACTTCATCAAGGGAATAGTGTTCAAGAATCAGGCCGATGCTGAAAATGCCTCCGAGTTCTTTGCTGCCAAAACTCTGGACTTTTATCGCAAGAGAATTTATGGTCTGGTGTAAAGATGGCACGAATGTGTAGATTCTGATTTAGTTTACTTTGTTTAATAAAGCTTTGTTTGAGCTGGGTTATGAACGTTGGAATTCAAGCATCAAAAAACGCTTTTCATTTCTACACAACCTAAGCCACAGCTATAGTGATGACAGGTTATCTATAATTAGTTCTTGTTCAAACTAGCTCCGAAGACGCAAGCAACTTTGCTTTTCTGTCCATTCAGAACGCCGGCGCAGCCAAAGCCGTATGGTTGGTAGAGTTGAACAGGAAGGCCACTCCTCTGAAATTTACATAATTAGCGGTGCCATCAAAGAAAAGAAAAATTTAGTTGATAATAATAAATGGCAAGGGTTCATGGCTGTGGTGGGTACTCACCGTTTTGTAGTATCCATCGTTCCAACTCTTCACTGCGTTGTGGAAGAAGTCATCTGAGTCGGCACTGCAAGCTTACCACAAATACAGGGAACGTCAATCACGATTGCTACTCTCGCGGGCTGTGCTGGAGCGCTGCAACATCTACTTGGCGCGAACGAAGCCACACCACACACCCATCGCCAGCGCCGCGTGGATGTTGCGGCGCGCCAGTCCGCGGGAGTAGCAATCCTAATTGGCGTTCCCTGTACACTTGGATGCAGAGAAAGCTTTTTTTTTTTGTTTTTTTTTAATTCTGCACAGGTTATTGAGGTGGAGATATGCATATCTAACTTTACACATATGAGTATGTAATGTTACTATTTCAATAAGCTCACCCTTCATATTCAAAATACAAGCTGTGCTCCCCTGGATACTTAGAGTAAAGATAATCGTGTGGATTGGATCTTCCACTAGCGTCCTTTGCTCTCAGTTCTAATTCGCAGTTGTATGGCTGGAAACAACATATGTTAGGAGCGAATGATTTGGTGTATTCATAATCCATGCTGCAGTACACGATTTCTACGATTCATACAAGGGAAGGATACCAGATGTCCGCACTAATGCAAAATACAGTATGCCTCGTAATGTGAAGTTGACGATGCTTGAATATGTTCTCTGATGTTCGAAGCTGAACGCCGCTGCGGGAATAGTCACTACCTTGGATGTGCAGTATATGTATACGTGAGCTTTTTAAATCTACCGTAACCTTGCCACATTTTGTAGCCTTGTGCAGCTCTAAACATCGCTTTCAGTACAGTTTGACATTGGACTGGACTCGTTTCTATTGCGAGTTCCGCACGTTTCCAAAAATGGCGGAAATACTCATACATGTTGGTAGGTCGCACGAGTGACCTAAGTAGCGGGTGTCTGGCCAATCATGAGTAAGCTCCCTGGTTCAGTTCCTGTCACAGCTCGAGCTTTCGCATTTTTGTTCCACTTACTGTTTCTCTTTGGAAATCTATTCTCTGCAGTGTTATGTAGTCTTCTATTTACGATTAGATGTTCTCGAAGTTTGTGAGCTCTTTGAATGATTCTCATTACCATGACTTCGGTAGCTGTGACATTGCAAGAGTGCTCAGGTGACCCCAAGTTTCCGAAGGTTTTTTTTCTCTATGAAACTTTCTATATTCGGGTTATCTGAGGAACTCAACAAGAATATGGTCGTCCGCTCTGTGCGGCAATCCCATTTTGTTGGGAAATCAGAATCACTATAGGAGACCGAGACAAGTTTTCAATTTCGGCATTAAAGTGGTGGTGTTATGCAAGATGAAGTTGATAATCGCGATCAGTGTGTGAAACGACATGCCTCTGTAAAATTTGGAAGGATTCTGCGATATCTCAACCAGCCTGCACCTACTGTAACCCCACAAAAATGGGGTTCCTGTACAAATTGAATGAGATGTTCGTGTTCGGCACTTCAGATAAACCCAACATAGAGAGGAAAGTCACAGCAGAAAGAAATTCTTCGAAAATTTGGCGTCCGAGAGTAGAGAAAACGGCTTGCGAAAGATCCAATGACACGGAAGGCATGCGCCGACGCCCGAAAACGAACAGAACCGCATGCGACGGGTCTAGTGCTGTGATAAACGTAACCCTGCGTCCAAAAGTGGGGAGATGCAAGGAGGACGGTGAGAGTGCGCCGCGTCCGAATGGAGAAAACGTTGTGCGATGGTCCAACGCGATGAACCTGCATCGGGAAGTACTATTCGATGGGTCCATCCTCGCTTGGTGCGTTCGCTGACGCCCAACAAAGGATGAAGGACGTCTAATGTCCTCTCATTTTTGTCTGGGCACTCTGCACCCATTTTTTATGTCCAAACAATAGTTGTCACCAAATCCACCTCAACAGTGAAAAGAGGTAAATCATCTCCTGTGGTAAATCCATGTTGAAGTGGTTACATAGAGACATGCTGCTTAAATGGGGGAGAGACAACTTAGCGGCAAGTTGCTGAATTAGCCTGAATAAATAAATTCACGCGAGCGAAGCGAGCATTGACAAGCTCTGGAAGTCCGGCGTATACCGTACGGCGAAACTGGTCTAATTAGAAGTTGAAACGTTTCAAAATTGCACCGGATAAGTTTCCGAAGGGAAATAGTAAGCGAAAGGGGAAAGCAGAAGCTCAGGATGCGACTGGAATTGAACCTACGACGGCATCGGTGAAGAAATATGTACTTGCCACTTCCGTAGCACAAATCACCCAAACCTCCTACAGTGCGATCTGTGTGAGTGCTTCCCTCTTCAGGAGCGTAGATGTGCATTTTTTTTTTTCGATTGAATTTCGCGTGAGGGGTTATTAGGACCGCTGGTGACGACTTTTGCATGCATTTTGTACGCCAATGCCGTTTCCATAGGATTTATCGGTGGGTGGCAGTGGCGGACGCAG
>JARK01000258.1:50969-91377 GCA_000688135.1 Ancylostoma ceylanicum | reverse complement strand
GAAACTCTGTAGCTGTCGTCCCCGGTAGCCGCACGAAGGTTGTTCCACGCTAAGTGGCCTACGGGTCCACTAGTTCCACCAACAAATCAATAACCAGATTTATGTATCCTAAGCCCTGCGCGGGATTTCTGTGATATCCTATGTTTTCCAGTCACCTTGTTTACATGTGCTCCTCATCATTTAAAAAAAGTTGTCGCAAGGGTTCATATGTTGTATATATAGATTTGATGTCAAGTACCAAGAAAACAAAGCAACCGTTATAGCCTGCTATCGCGGCGATGACTCCAGCGCGAGCGGCGCGGTCGGGCCGCGTGTTTCCAACTCCGCGAAAAATGCACAGCGGTCGACGCTTACTGTAAACTAAGTACAGGAGCCGTATGCATACCTCTCCCCGAGCATCCCTCACCGGGGACGGTGATGAAATGAGATGAAACAAATGAGCAAATCATCGCTCCAACGCAAATTAGTGGGCGAGTTTCTTCCCGAGGGCATCCCTGGAGGTGTGCATACGAGTTTTCGCCGACCATCCTCGGCCGGGGATACTTCCCGGGGCGGGGATGGCCTGGCAGAGATACGCATACGGCTCCAGGACGTAGCCTTTCTCGGAACTCATCAACGGTGGAGTAGGGTCATGTGGATCCAAGAAACAAAAAAAAACAAATGTTACTAACCTTCCTCAGATCTGCTTCTTTCTCGGCGTGTCCTCGTATATCCTTGACCTACTCCCTGCTTTGTAGCGTATCTCGATGGTCTAGTGTTCATGTTCATCTCCTCTGAGTGGAGAATTTGGAGCTCACGTGCGCGCTGCAGTGCTAAAAATAGAGCAGAGAGACAACAAACAGATGGAGAGAGACGAGGAAATGTAGAAGTCGTAGGAAACTATTAGCTCATCTCACCTTACTGATGAGTGAAGTAAGAAAGTAATACAGCAGTTTAGTTCTCATATAAAGCTGGTGCACAAAACAAAAACCNGGAGCTCACGTGCGCGCTGCAGTGCTAAAAATAGAGCAGAGAGACAACAAACAGATGGAGAGAGACGAGGAAATGTAGAAGTCGTAGGAAACTATTAGCTCATCTCACCTTACTGATGAGTGAAGTAAGAAAGTAATACAGCAGTTTAGTTCTCATATAAAGCTGGTGCACAAAACAAAAACCAACCGGTGCAAATGAAACTTGATAAAGATACTTATTTGGAAGAAATGGGGGGGGGGGTGATTTCGAACCACTAGGCAAGTACCACACGCCGGCCGAAAGGTCAACACATTGCCCAAGGCTAAATCGCGCTCGGATATGACTAATCATCCAGCAGAAGTCAGTGAAGTTCTGCTGAAGCATCACTCTCCTGTGGATCAATTCCACACGCCCAGGCATCACCCCTCGACAATTTGTACCTGTTTCATGCCAGTTCCGTGTTTCCATGTCCCTACCTATTTTCATATACTTTTGTTGCCACTGAAGTACCGGTATCGCGGCTAAATGGGCGCGGTTTTTTGATCGTGAAAATTGCTAGGCGGCAAATCGCAGGTATCCGGTTGTTGTGGCACCCGACGTTGACGATCTCGCACTAGAATCGAGCGGGAACTGGCAGTGATCTGCGATCAGCGACTGGCATGCTCTCTGATGTGAATCCAGGCCCAACTGCTTTACTCTGAGTTCCTGGAAATTCTTTAGTTTTCATTTTTGGTCGGAAATGAACAGGAAGATTCATGTTAAGGTGTTCTTCTTTTTTATACATTGTTTTTTTAATCTATTTTCTTTCTGTAATTGCGAATCCTGAAATCCGCGGATCTTCATACATATGTGTTAGGAACAATCTATAGAGCTAAAAAAGAGCAGTTTTGATAGTTTCGTTGCGTTCAAAATATTTTGGCTTGTTTGCCATCAATCCTAGGATTACCAACTTTTAAGCAGCTCACCAGAGAACCTTCAGAGAGGAAAAATCTTTCTCTAGGAAGTATTTTCATCCAAAAATAACGCATTATCTCACCAGGTGAAGCGTTCTAGGAGAAGTTCACTTACCCATCCTTTGCCAGTGATTTGTGGCAGCTTTCTCCTCTCTTCCTCTTTTTTCCCTTTTACAAGAGATATATGTAGAGCTTCCAGAGGTTGATATATGTATGTATGTTGGAACGGGATGACTAAACTGAAAACTGGTAACTACGTAATTGTCTCGATGTAAACAATTTTGCTCTGGAACACATGTGGAAAAGTTGCTCGGAAGATACATGCGTTACATCAGTGCGCAGCTACGATTATTTCAAGGTGATTAGGAGTTTTCTCATCAATATTTGCTCATGTGTAGCAGGTTCCAAGGCTTTTAGGCCCACGCGCCGCGTCGCATCATCTGCGTCTTATCACTGTTGTTGTCTGCGCCTCCACAAGTTTCATTGATATCACCGTTCTCGTTCTTGGTCGCGGTGGTTTAGCGCAGCGTGAGTCTGTCTTCGATTGGAGCCTCCTATAACTTTTCAGCCGTCCATTGCTCTAATTCAGGTCATGTAGGCGCAGTATTTTCCGCAGTTTACTCCTTAGGAATCATGAAAATTGTTCTGTTTTTTTTCTGGATACTGAGTACATGAGTTACTATTTCATGCACGAGATATCAAGGCATATGTGAGTTGAGTTTTACCCGTGCATGAAGTAAGTTTAACGGCAATTTATATTAGTCAAACGCACACATTCATTTCCGGAAGATTTTCCAGGAAAAACGGTCAATGCAGCATGTAGTCCTCAATGAAGAGAACGGCGAGACCGTAGACGCGTGCGTCTGAATCGCTTCAGCGATTTAACTAGCCTTATCCTTTATTGTATAGACGCACGCGCGTCAAGCGCACGCATCTAGTATAAATTGCCCTTTACTCTGCTTACCGGTACTCTTCCGATATTTCCTTATCTAACAAAAAATTAGCAAGGGCTTCCGAAAATGATGAAAAATACTCCCTTCACATTCATAAATTTCGCCTCACTTTTTTTCCTCATCAGTGCATTTCGATCGATTATTGATTACCATTTCATTATTGCATAGTAAAACGCCCACGTAATGAAACCTCGGCAGCCTCTATAGATCAGAGCCCCGAAAGAATGGAAACTTCATCTGAACTGAGGCTATGTTCTGGTTTTCCATGCACTGACAAATTTATCCCTCAAGATATATTCTTCCTGGAAAAAGTAGCAAGAGTAATCTACGCATTTATGTATCTAAAAGTGCTCAAAGAAGTACTTTAATTTTTTTTTCAATTTTGATAGGTTCTGACGAATAGGAACTAATCATTGTAGGAATAAATTGGCGGGAAATATGACCAAGGTAAAATTTTTATCTGTGTTGGATAAAGGAGAGAATAACCCCTGGATCCTTTTTCGCTCGACCAACTCTTCCATTCTTTCGAACCATCGTACTTCCTGGATTATTCATTCCCAACCTCATCCAGGCACAAATTTCCTTTTTTTTATTTTCACTGCCATTCTGTATAATTGCCATGGATTGCGTGACATTTTTGCTAGGTCAACGAACTGCACCATCATTACCCCAACTTCGCTCCTAACCTCGCTCACAATCGTTTTGGTTTTCCTTGAACTAAACTAAAAAAAACCTTCAAAACCGTTGGAATTCAATGCAGAAAGTATTTTATCTCAGACCTTGCCTTACGTATTTTAAAGTTCACGAATTGGCAGAGTGCAATTTGTAAAAATCGAGCGGAAACCGTGTTAACAATGTGATCTTTTGACCTTCACGGTCGATTTAGGACCTCAAAGGGAATACGGAGGAATCCAAGAGGGAGGACTTTTCTGAGGTATTCCTCTGACCCAAAACCGTTTCAAATTTTTGGTTAGGGTCTAATGCGACCTCGCCATCCATACAATCTCAGCTGGGAAATCTTCGATTTTTTAGAGATTTTCCCGAAAAGTTTTTAATTTTTATCTTTTCATTGAGATGATTCAATGGTGTTTTCCCTATTTCAAGAGAAAAATTCTGTTGAAAGAGTTGAATCTGGTTTCGTTTGGTCACTGATCTCACTTTACAGGCCGTTTTTTGTCTCGTCCAGTTTACCCAAGGTAATGTGGTAACACCACATAATATTACTCGCCGTCAACACAGCCGGCAATACGTTTACCCAAGGTAGTCTCAGTAAGACAAAAGTGAACGCAGTAACTCTATGATACCTCTAGATTAGTATTCTATATCAGGGGCCGCATTCATCAACCAGTTTACCAAAGGTAAATGTTTTAACACCACATAGAATTACCCATCGTTGACAAAGCTGGCAAAACGTTCACCTTAGGTAATCTTAGTGAAGCAAAATGAACACAATTACCCCATGATACCTCTAGATTAGTGTTCTATATCAGCGGCCGCACACATCATCCAGTTTACCATAGGTAAATGAGTCAACACCACATGATATTACCCATCTTTAACACAACCGCCAATATGTTTACCCTAGGTGGTCCCAGTAATGCATCCATGTTCAGAGCTTCGTTCACACAGCCGGCAATACGTTTACCCTAGGTAATCTCAGTGAGGCAAGGTGAACACAATTACTCCATGATGCAGGGGCCGCATGCATCATCCAGTTGCCTAAGGTGAATGTGTTAAAACCACATGAAAATTACCCATCGTTAACACAACCGGCAATAGGTTTACCCTAGGTAATCTCAGTGAGACAATGGTGAACACAATTACTCCATGATACAGGGGCCGTACGCATCATCCAGTTTACCCAGGATAAATGTATTGAGACCACATAAAATTACCCAGCGTTATCACAGCCGACACTACGTTTACCTTAGGTAATCTCAGTGATGCATTCAGGCTCAGAGCTTTTTCATTGCTGCCAGGTCTGGATGGAGCTTCTGGAAGTTTGAAATAAACCCGGAGGTGTGTACGAGCCTCCCATGGAAGTCTTCCTCTTCAGTTTTTTTTCTGGAAAGAATATGCATGAAAAATAATAGAATATTTTACCTATCTACGTTCTTCTTGATAGCTTCAGCCTTTCTTCTGGGTGTCTCCACTGGAATGTTTTCTATTGTTGAGAAGTGTAAACTCTCGCTCACCTCAGAAAACAGTTGAAAAAGGCGCCAACTGTCAATCGTCGAAGGTGTAATTAGATTTTCTCCAAATTTTTTTAGTGGAAAAAAGCACAACAATCTCATCCCCGGCTGCGACCTATTGACGTCAGTACGTGCACTGCCGGCGAATGATTGCCCCCAGGTGAGTGGCCGAAAATCCGTGTTACCTCGTTCCATTCAAAGTGCAATGGCCACGCGGTGCCGTCTCGGAGACAAATGCAGCAGAGAAGCACAATACGAAACAACGCTTCGCCAGTGTATTGCACGCAAAAGAACAACAAGTGTTGTGGGGCCGTTTACACTTTCTTCGTGCGATGCACTCATGTCCGACGCGATCAGGTGCGGCCGCCATCGTAGCGGGCCGCACACCTTTCGCACCCTCGTCCACGTCTGCTGCGATTTTTTCCGGATACTTCCGCACCCTGTCCACTGCCCTCGATCGCTTCCGAGGCCCGCACTGGCACAATCGCTTCCTGTCCATTTCAAAATCACTTTTTTCATTGTCACAGAGCTGACTTGCCCTTTTTGAAAAATACCTTCCCTCTATGTAGTGTACTATTGCCGTCTAACACTTTAGGTATGTTCGAATTCGAAAATTCGGTTTCGAATAAATTGCAAACTCGGGTTTTCAATGAAAATAGAGCAGTACAACCCTTGAGGAATTACAAGAAAGAGTTTCGAGAATTTTTTTGAACACTCGAATTTTTGGATCAAGCTCTGAATTAACGGTTCTGAAGTGAATTATTGTAAAGGACCTATTTACTCTTATTCGATCCGAGAGGCGGTATTCATCATTGAGTTTACCGGAGGTGATTACGGTTACCTTCGAACTTTACCCCACTGTTACCCCCAAGTTGACCGCAGGTTCCCATACCCTGTTGTAAACGTTCACCTCGACTTTCAATGATGAATGCCATCTTAGGCTCACTGTTTTGTACATTAAAGGATTACTCGATTGTGTTTCTAAGTTTGATGCCTTACCTCAGTCCTCCTGTCCCAGGAATAACTTACAAGAACAGTTGGGCTTCTGTACAGAAACCTGGGTACGGATCACGATGAGGCAAAACGGGGCGGGTCTTGTTTTCGTAACTGGATCATTTAAGAAAGCGACCAATCACAGAACCAAGACTCGGCACCTTTTGCATCATCATGACCCACACTCCAGAAACCTCCATCCTCCTCTTTCAGGAGCGATCTACTTGGATTAAATTAAAATATGATTTTGGTAGATTTATTGGCATATGGCTTCTGTTCTCAATAGTTCAGCGACATCTCCATGCCATGATGATATCGAACATCGATGAAATTTGCGTGCTCGATTGCTCAGTGAATCGGATAGGTAGAGAATGTTTACCCTCCCCCAGAGAATGAGTCAGCAAATTGTTCGAAAATGCCACATAAAATTCAAAAAGATAATGCATCGGCCCGTTTTCAACTAATTGTTTTGTTTATGGTTTTGCCATCAATTTTGAATGGGTCGCTTTGAACGATGATCCCATTGCAGTATTTTTGACTGACCACGCCCCCTTTTCCATATTCGCTATCCATCCCTGAGGATGAATTTTCGTGTCTGCCTTTGTTTTGTGACCAGTTGGTCTATCTACATACATATAATAATGATTTGGGCACCGCAAATCATATTGATACTTTATTTATTTGACCATAAAAGGTTGGATTTCCATTGGAATATCTGGAATATCTAAGAATGAGAGGGCTCCACCCCGTTCTTTTCTGTTCTCCACGGTTTCTCTCTCTCTCACTCTCTCCCTGTCTCTGTCTCTGTCTCTGTCTCCTCTCTCTTGTTTGGACGTTTGCATTTTCGACAGAAACCCATCCGGCCCTAACTAGTAGGTACAGTACCCCATTCCTTTTGCCAAAAATTATGTATGTAAAATTCCTGCTGAATAGAATTCTTGCGGCTAGAATGATAAAATGTCTGGATAAAAATCATGTAGATATTTTACTTATCCAGCCTTCAGAGGCTAAGATTCCGATGAAGGAAAGCCTTCACTCGCTATAAGCTACTCCACATCCTCGGCAGCTTTTCAGGAATAATTCTTGGACTTTGGTTAGATTTGTGTTATTTTCTTGATCAGTGTGTGCTTCTAGTGTGTTCTATCCTCCTAGAAATTAGAAATTTTACCTGCTTACATTACCATTTCTGCTGTAATATCTTAAATTGTTACCTCGTTTTTTTTTAGTAATACATGTTTTTTGAACCATCGTTCCATGAACTTCGCATTTGTCTGTTTCTTACTGGTATCCGGTGAGGATTCACTTGTTGATGTCGATACTTTTCAGTGATTAATTCTTCTGTCAGACTTGCTCATTGGTCAGGGTACAACTAACAAATAATGCGTTTATTTGTCGTCGCTGGATTGTTGGTCGCTCTTATCCAGGCGGCCCCCGTGCCAGAGGTTCGTTGTCCTAAGAGGTACTCAAGTGACTCTAAGCATTTGTTAACAACTGATTCCTGGTTTTTTATTCAATAGACGTATCGCGGTTATTTATTACCAAATGCATGTTCGAATCCTCACAGCACTTCATTGTGTGAGAATTCCAGGAATTGGATTCAATTTTTTTCTGTAGTACATGAGTTGAAAAGAATGATGAAAGGAGAACTGCACCACACGAACAACTCGCTCGCGGCTCAGTTACCAATTTCTCTCTTGTTTTTTCCGCCGTTTGCTGCAGTAGTGAGTGCATTCCTCATTACGAGTTACACACCTGGTATGTACGTGACACAGGAGAACCCCAGCAATGCACCCTAGCAGAGCGAAAAAAAGCTGCAAAGCGCGTCGATGCGGTGAAAATCTGAAAAATGGATTTTTTCGGAAACATTTTTGGTTAAGAGATTTTCTGAACCTTTTTATAAAAGTTTTTAGGGTTATGTCCTCGCTAAAATTTTTCCTTGATTTTTACATTCATTCTCCTATCACAGTTACAATTCATAATACTTTGATTAGAGCTATTCTATTTAAGGTTGAAGATGACGTCGCAGATGCTGCGAAGAGCGGAGTCGATAAAGCAGCCGAAGGGTTGAAGGATGCACGTGAGTATCCACGTAATTTTTTCTATAGATCCACTGGAAAATAGAAAATGAAACAGTTTGCAACCAAGAAGTCAAGGACGACCTACATAGTTTGGATGCTCTCTGACACCTATATTTATTTTTTTTCATTTTATTTCATTTAATGCACATGAATTGCGCCAAGTAAAAACAGAGGCTTAGGATTCCCACACTCGATATGCGTAGAAGGAAGTATGATCTCGTTGTGGCCTATAAAATAATCAGTGGAAAAGCTGATCTCCCTACCAATAAGTTTTACATTGTATCCCCCTCATGCACGAGAGGCGAGGCATTCAAGATTACATTCCAGATGGCAAAGACCACTTTACGGTCTTCTTTCTTTACACGGAGAGCTGGCTCCGTTTTCCTCTGACTCTCAAAAAAGTAAATACATTCTGCCAGACTCTCTAGCACAATACAAAAGACTGGTACACAAGTTCCTGAAAGAATCTGCTTAGTGGTTTACTGTTTGAACAATTTTTAACTCTTGTGTCTAAGTGTTGTGTTTTGTTTCTGTTGTTTTTTCACACGAATTTCTGTTTTACGCGTGGTCAACCACGTATGTACATATAAATAAATAAAAAATTTTAAGGCTTTCTGTAGTATTCACTGTGAGCAAAATAGGGTACGATTAGCTGTTTTTCAGGACACGCTCTCGGAAACCTCGGAGCAGCCGCCAAGGAGAAACTGAACGCTGGAGCAGAGGCTGTAGGTGAGTTTGTGAGTGAATTTGGGCTCATGCTAGCGCTGAGTCCCCCCAGGTGATGTTTTCGTAGAAAGCTTTGTCGACGTGAAAAGAGGTGCTGAATCACTTTCTGAATGTCTTCATCGCTCAAATCCTTCAAATCAATAATCTATAAGGTTTTTGTAAAATTACTAATCAATAACCTTGCTGTTGTACGTATTCGTTGTTTATGTCACTGATCGAATATTTGTTGGTAATTTTTCTTAGTGCCTTAGCCAACAATCTCCTACTTTATTCAGTCCCAGCGTGGGGGTGCTCAATTATTTCTAATTTTGATAATGTAATAAGTTACTGATTGAAAAGTTTTCCTCAATGTCCAGAGAGTTCAGAGTCCGGAAATTGGATCTCTTCCAATCCAGGGCTAAGATTAATAAACAGGTATTCAAACAAAACCGGGCTAGGTAACAGAGATCCGTGTCCCGCGCCTTTTATCGTTAAGTAGTCGAAATGATAACCAATGTGCTAACATAACTGGTTATTATTATAGTTTATGAATCCTAGCACAGTACGGTCACATTGTGCTTCCAGGTCTTGTAAAGCAAGAGATTCATTGAAAATTTCTGGCTGTTTAGGTAAATTTAGCTGAAGCTCGCAAAATTTCTCCAGATTTGCATTGTCTCCCACAGCTCTTTTGAAAAAGAAATTGGAAAGGTCAAACTTACCCAGGTTTAACGCTCAGGAGTCTGGCCACTCAATAGGGCAGCTTCCACCGCTCGTCACCGATTATCTCGGGTCTTTCCGTAACCGCTCAATTACGACTAAATTCGATACCAAAACGGATGGCGCATTAGTTATCTGGACTCTGATCGACTCCCTGGACATACTAGTGTAAAGTATCTGAAATAATTAACGTCCATGTATATCTTTTCTGTTTTGTAGTGAATAATTTGTGGTAGTTGTCCACAATTAACAAAGTTTACACACATACTGTCGATACTAAAAGTCGTAGTCATTTTGTGCGCTGCGTTTAGGTGCAAAATCAATTGCTCATTTGACGCGTCATCCTCAGGCTCCAGTTGGGTGTGTGCCATTGCGCGGGAAAAGGGGGCGTGTCAGAGTTGTGCGATTGGTGCGTTAGAAACTTCCTCTCATCGTTTAGGAATGAGTCGATCTATTTTGCTCGCAGTTTTACCATCTTTACATATATATTTATTAATTCATCAAGCACATCGGAAATTGCTTTAAAACCAAAAGTGAGGGGCAGAGGGGCCTAGAAAAAGCACTTTTATTTTGAGAGCGAGGTGGTTCCCAATAGATGGTCCAATCCTTGACCAAGAATCAGGTACTTTCCATTCCAAAACTAGTGAGCGATTTCCTCCCAGATTTTTTCCTATACCCCGGACATTAACAATCGACGCCTATCAATAGCGGATCCCCCCCCCTCCCCCGCGTATAATAGGTTGCCGAATTTTCAAAACTGCTTTGCAAAATAAATAAGATCTTTACTTTAGTCAATTTTTCATTGTTGTACAATTATAACCAATATTTCCCCATCCGATTCCCTGAACTGACGAGGACCTCGATGTTTTCCACGCCCCACCCTCTCCCGCCCACTTTCTGCGTCCGTCACTGGCTCATTCATAACATTTAAAGTAGTAACGGGAATAAGGACGAGTTGTCGGTAAAGGCCTGGAAGTCAACGCCCCATTTCCCCCACGATGTAGTACACCCATTTCAGCTCTTCGTTTTGTTGGCGATGCTTGAAGCTATAGCACTGTACTCTGACCCCACACCCCTATAAATTTGGCCCGCGTCCAATTTGCTGGATTTTCGGAATCGGCAATGTGTATGAAGGACCAATTTCATGCAATACAATAGTATTCGTGGCTTTTTAAAATAACTTTCTTGTTTTTTATGTTATGAACGTCTACTAACACTGTATGTCCAATGTTCAGTGCGAAAATTAACACCTGTCAGGACGTACGTCTACACAGCTACTGGACAGTTCATCACAGCGTTTGGAAACATCTCCGACAAAACTGCGTCCATGCTAGGTAGATAATATCAGTGTAAAAAGGTAGAGGAGCTCACAGATCTTCTGAGTTTCTGAAACTCTCTTTGCTATTTGCACATCACAAGTTGCTGCTATACTCTACGTGGACTATACAATATTGCGTCGTCGTACCTAAGAGCACTCTATTCACCGTGGAGTATAGCATCACTTTTCACGGGCATGTAATCGCACTTCTCCACCACGCTCTAATTTTGGGGTTCTATATCCATATGACCATGACCGTGAAATTTGCATCGATTCCTACAAGATTTGTCATCCCTACAATCATAGCAGCTACATCGAACTCCAAACGGCCGTAGACAATGGGCGGTACCGCGGCGCCGGCACTCTGGTTGTCTGCTGCACCGATACAGCGGGCCTGTTGGGCAGAGAAACGAAGGAAAACCGATACGTCATGACTTTCCGCTGCCTCGGAAGGTGCAGCAGACAACCAGAGTGCCCGCGCCGCGGTCCCGCTCCTTGTCTACGGCAGTATGGAACTCACTGTGGCTGTTCGACTTTTCTGGTGGTGGATATAATTGGTACTGTTGGCTGGACATTTTAAGCCTTGTGTTCCTTCTGAACTCAATAGGTTTTTGATTTTATACTATGAAAAAGCACTGAACTTTCCAAATTGTACGACACTCCCCGGCTCGCTCACTCAAGACGCACGCACACGCACGCACGCACCCTCAAGTGCACCCAATCTTCCTCATAACTTGTTAGGTGCACACTTCTGATTTCTTACAGCTATCTTTAGCTACTACAAAGTTTTTATGAGTTTTTCTTATTATTTATTTTATTTTTATATTTCATTATATTTTCTTTTTTGTTTATCTGGCTACGAATCTTACTATTCAAAGATGAATGGCTCTGTAATCAAGCTCTCCAATGAGCAGGCGCAGTGATACGACTACTTAGAGGCAGCTTCGGTGGAAAATTTACCTTCTATGGCTGACTTTATACTTCTCGTGGAGTCATACGTAGACTATAGCAGCCTGCGTCGCCGTCTCCATCGCTACATGAATCATTGCTACCTGAATCCTCACACCTATTGATTTTTTTGCGGGACATCGTTGAAATCGCTGTTGCATCAGTCGCCCTGGCGACAATAACGCAATGGATTCACGTTGAGTGCTATTGCAAAAAAACCCTTATTCCGTAAATATCCTACGGACTGTGCTACCTACTCAACGACACGCCAGATAACAAAGTGAGGAGTAGAAAGAGCGTGTGCTGGTAGAGTGAGAGAGAACGAGATAGCGCACACGTAAGCTTAGCTCTTCCGTAGTTAACCACCACTCACAAGTGCAGCTGCGTTTTTCCACAGTTGGGTGACAATTCCCTGGATTTCTTCAGCGTCTGCGCAACTTTTGGAGCGTAACATATCCTACGTCCTGGTCGAGTATTTCCATGGGTACTTTTTCTCGAAAACCTCTACGTAAAAAAATGTGAGGCAGCAGAATAAAGTTCTGACAAGGCTCCTGGTTCATGAACGCTTCAGGGAACTTTCCAAGCTTTCTGCTCAACCAGAGTGGACGAGTTTCGTGGATAAGGGTTGAGGACTTCAAGGATTTCACACAAGCATAAAAACTGATCTTATTTATCCAATATGTACCATTTCATGGCGCAAAATCTGTCTTTTCTTAACGAAAAGCGCCCACTCAAGAATGACAACAGAGAAATCAGTGAAATGCATAGATGCGCAGACAGCCGAAGTGCCAAGGCGCGAATGAGCGTCGCGGTGAGTGGGTCCGGATATGTATGATCGTAGGAGTTGGAACCAAAGTTGCTCAAAAATGCTTTCGATACCGCCTCTAAATAGTTTTCATTGCCTGTAGTCACTAGGAAACGCAGAAAAAAAAAGATTTGCAAGAATAAATTCTTCTGTATATTTTTTCTTCGAATTCCCCTACTTTTTCGCTTGACCATGCCTTTCCCCTGCAATTCTTTGTCGCTTGCTCTCATCCTCGAACAATCCTTGCCTGCACTCCAACGGATGGTGGGGGAAGTCTTCTCATTTTCCTAGAATCGCTGGATTTCCTTTCAAATTTGGACTCGAATTGATTTGGCGTCGTTAAGAAAAGTGTTTTCGAGCAATAGTACCTTGAGAGGCTACGAAAGCTATGCTCTCTAACCAAAATAGGTATTTATGCAATAAATTTGGTAGAGTTGAATGGTTTCTAAGGATGGCCTTCAACATTGAGAGTAGAGGTAAACTTTTATCACGGGGTATGGGAAACCAAGGTAAAGCTGGGGGGTAAACACTGAAATAGCATTCGTTGTCACTTGTAGACGAGTAAGCCACCTCGAACTTCACCCCATGAGTCGATGGTAAACATTTTGATGAATGCCGAGGAGTGGGTAAACTATGGGGGTAGTCGTGATTTGTACCACGGGTGAGTTCAATGATGAATCCCACCTTAGGAATCACTAGTAGTTCACTTGAACGCAACATCCACTGGGATTTTCGTTTCGCCGTTTTTCGTTAACAACTTCCTTCTTCACCTCTTACGAGGCCTGTGTTCCTTTTTGCCCCCCATCTCACATTCCCATCCACGAAACTGAGCCACACTTTTCCAAGAACGACGAATTCCTTGTTTTTCTGTCGATTTTGACTGAAATTTCTCCCTATTATCCTGCTTTTCATATTCACAATCCTAGGAATCTCAGTAGAATCTTGAAGGCTTAATTTTCCAGGAGTGCTGTCATTAAATAGCCTCGGGTAATTGTTTAGCAGGTCATTACCCCTAAATACCCTCAGCAACCCATAAAACGACGAAACGAGCTACAAGGGCGGAGCTGGCGCAGAGCCGAGCATGTCCGAGCAGCGGCTGTCCGCTGAAATGCGAAGAAAAACCCGTTAGTGACCGCCCACCTGGCCGGTGAATTCGCGCCTGAACGACTTCTTCGACGAATTTCGCCGCGCTGAGCACCGACAGCTACTCGGATACATCGCCGTGTGTGCCAGCCATTGTGCACAAACCGCACCGGCCGGCTGACAACACCTTGAGCTGAGCGAGTCAGTCGTCACGGCGATCGAATTCTGCTATTTACGGCCGTCGCTGTTATAATACATGTGTTTGGCTTCACGCTATGCCGTCCACAGCTCAACAGCTGCTCAACATGCTGTGTTGCTTTAGTAAGTGACATACTACTACTTATTTTTGGCAATTTTTCCTCACTTAACTCAAAATTTCTCTATTTCTTCACCTAATATTAATGGAAACACACCGATACTCCAATTTATGACCTCGACAACTTAAAAAAATGCTTCTTCTGGAACTTTGCTCACTGATGATGGGGAGGTGTTTGATGTGCTCCTCACTAGGTATTCGGATTCGAAGATTCGATTTCGAATAGTTTGATATTTCGGATCTCCGAAAAAGAGTGAGACGAGCAACCCCTGGGGAACTGTGAGTATTGAGTAGAATAGGAACTATTTTGTTAACAAGTAAACAACCTAGTAAACAACAAACTATGAGTAGAATGGGAAATATATAGATGTTTTGTACCACTCCTTGACCCTTGCTCTTTGCTCACTCCTCTGACAAAGTCCAGGTGGAAATTATGCTTTTTTGGATTTTCTTGGGCTCTAAAACTGGAAATAGTCCTGGATTATTTGCCCATTAGCTTACCCAGCGTATTTCTCAAATAATTTTATTTATTTTTCAACACTTAAAGCCTCTCCAAAAGAACAATAGAGTAGACAGAGACCAGGAACGAAAGCATTGCTTTTTGTTCCCAGGAAATTGTGGTTTGAGCGACAATTTCTCTTCGTAGCAGATCGTTGATCTGCTCCATTGTTCGAAAGCTGAAAAGTAATAATATTATACAAAAAGGATAAAATTAACCTTGAAGGACAACTCGATCAGATTTTTTGACGTTTCAAAATCCTCAAAGGTATGTTTTAGGATAATCCGGGATTTTCGTTTTTTTTTTTCGGAATCTATTCCAATTTTAATTTGATTTTTAAAATTTTTGATGTTTTGGTTCTCTTGAAATTGGATTTATCTGAAACAAAACTCGATTTGACTAGATCGATTTGAATTTCACTCCAATTGGTCCTGTCTCCTCCCATACCCACAACCAAAACACATTACCCGGGTAAAACTTTACCCCAGGGCATGGAGGAACAACTTAACCCATGGCAAACCAATCCGTCTGGAAACTTGAGCACTTATGCGTAGACGTGATCACTCCTTTTTGAGTTAGACGACTCAGGCAATAATACCAGGTGACCCGAGAGAAATTTTAGTTCTACCCTGTAGCCCGAGGGACCCCCTGTTTGGCCGTGGTCTTCTACCGGGCAACCCGAACGAATTTTTAGTTCTACTGGGTCAAATGAGGGACCGAGGGATCGTCTGCGCGTGCCACAATATCGGGCGATCTGAGGGATTTTAGTGAAGCACTAGTGACCGGAGGGAACTTTGCCAAGTCACCAACAATCGAACTCTAAAAAGCGAGATTTTAGCTGAATTTCCCCAAGTTTTGTCATCTATTTGTTTATTCTCGCCATCAAATACTCGTACTAAGACTTCGAGTGACCCATGAGTAACTTCCAAATTTCACCTGAGGAGAACCAATAAGGAGGAGAACGGTAATTGAATTGGTGGTTTTCACGTACTACGTTAACTACGACCTGAATAGGGTAATAAACGTAAATCTAATCCAAGCAATAAAACCACAGGCGGAAGTTTACCAGCATGTTAGCTTTCGTGTTCGAATTCACAAGAACAGAGTGGAATACCCTTTCAGAGAATTAAATAATGTGCACATAACCCAAGCTGTGTAGCAGTTCCTTCTTACACTTCAGATCGTATAGGTCTCGTATTTTTGCACATCAGATCTTGATTAATTTCCTGTGTCACAGTGGCAGCTCCCTATATATTAGATATTTGACTCGACCGAATGAAATTGAGTCGAGTTTCGAATAAATCGATTTCCGAGTTATTCGAAATATCGATTAATCGGAAGTGCCGGAAAATCGAATATTTGATACATTGACTATTCGGAAATCCTCAAAAATTGCCTTATTAGAAATACCGACTATTCAAAAAATTTTCAAGTCGAATTTCTACTATGTTTACAGTTGATCATATCTCATATCAAGTAAAATGACTCTAAGTACGTGGCTATGCTCGAGATAGAGTATAGCACCTTTCGTGGCAGCTGCTCAGACGACATCAATTTTGATGGGTATTGATTATCGCTGGCTCGGGCAACAAGCGACGCTCGCGCTCCACCAAAAATCGATGATCATGGGATTCGATGCAGCTGTCTAGTGGTAGATTCCACTTCGAGTATAGCCCTGAGAATGTAGAATTGGTAGAGATAAGGCTCAGAGCTAATCAGGAAGCAAATAGCACTCTGGGATCGAGAACCCTGGTTCTGAGTAGTTTTTCCCAGGGTTATGGCAAAATGAGCAGATTCAGTCCTTACATCGACCGAGCACATTTTCGCATGGATAGCCTATTAACGGGCGAGCTGCTGGTGTGTAGGGCCAACCCGATTCGTTGTTCTTCGCGCTCAATAATGTGGTCGTAGAAAACTCCAAAAAAAAAACTGGTCTTCATAAAGATGTACAATTTTCAACATGAAAGCATAAAGTAATGTACCACAGACATTACCAAGGGGGTACGAAAGGTAGTGATGCACCATGCATCACCTGGTCAGCAATTTCTTGGTAAGTGTATGCGCACTTTCAAAGGCCAATAACTCCATTATGAGAACTGCTGGCAGCAATTTAGTGATTAGTAAGTTCTAGTTTCCATCTCACTCAGAAAAGCTGGATTTGCATAGATCCATTCGGCCTTGGATCCACCGGGAATTACTAGGAAGTAGACGTAATTTTTTCTCTCAGTTGAGGGGGTTTTATTAAAAATACTGCAGAAACCTCGTAGTAAATCACCTTATCGTTGATTGTTTACCAGCTCCACAATCTTCTCAAGCTCAAATATATGTATGTGGACGAGTTTAGCTGTTTTAACTCTCATAGTCCGAGTTGTTGTACTGTGTGTTGTGAATTGTGTTGTTTCTTTGAGTCCGGCAGCTACTGCGATTGTTTTCGTCTTTTCTTCCACTCACTGTTGGACTTCCTGCATGATTTCGTATCCATAACCACGAGATATTCACACCGGCTAATCTTAATATGTCTGCATTCACGCAACCACATGACAAACGCCTAAATTTCCTCATTTTGCAGCACCTCCTTTCCGAATAGAGGCTAGATTGCACACGAAAGTAGATAGAGCCCGACGACAACCCGAAGTGCATCCGAACAGCTGGCCAAATGGCAACCAGTACAATGACTATCGATCGGTAGATCAACAGCGGGAGCAGCAGATGATGGAGCAACGACGTCAGCAGCAGATGAGGGAACACCAACAGCGCCAACAGCAGGAGCGGGCGTATCAGGAGCGAATGCGGCAGCACGAGGAGGAGGCCCGCCGGCGGGCTTGTAATCCGCGACAGCCGCCGCCACCAGCGCCGCAGACGCGGCGCAAGAACTGCGGGCCGCGACGAGTGCAGGAGTTCCGACAGCCACAAACTCAACCCGCGCCACCACCACCGCCGCCGACCCACCCGCCTCGTCGTCGTAACTGTCGTCCGCGGACGAATCCCACCCATCCACCACCCATACACGCTCCTCAGGTCGTGTGCAGACCGGCAGCGCCACCACCACCCCCACCACAACCCCAACGACGGAACGGTTGCCAGCCCCGGCAACCGCAACCCCCTCCCACCTACCCGCCCTACCCTCAACAACAGTACCCACGCAGCAATGGCTGCCAACCCGCACCACCTCCACCCCAGCCCCAACAGCAGCGAACTGCTTGCAGACCGGCCCCTCCGCCTCCGCAGCCGCAACCGTACTACACTAACGGTTGCCAGCAACGGACCACACGGGGTGACTCTAGGAATAACGAGTTCCGAGCCAGCACTGGTTGTGTAGCGCCCATGTCGTCATCGTCAGCGTCTGCGAACTGTGAGGGCTCAGTGAAAGTCGTTTCAGTGAATGCTGCCGGTGTAGTCGAGCACTACATGTATAAAACCGGAAAGGATGCTGGAGAAGTGCTCGGTAAGAGTTTGTGACTCTAACATAGAACAGAAATGGTGTTTATAGAACGCGAGAAGAGATCTTAGTGTAGCTTGTCTAGGTGGTTAGGTAGTTTGATGATGAAAAGTAGATCTGTAGAACTCTTCTTACCCTTAGGGCTATTACTTTTGCTGCAACTGTTTTTACTGCTCCAGTGAAAATCCGCGATGACACAACAAACTCTATTGCTTTACAAAAAGTAGGAGATTGTCGCCAGAACTTGGATTTGAATATAATCAGGTTAATCGAGGTTTTTCGATTTTGATCCGGACCTAACTGCAATGTGCATATCAGAACATACAGAGGAAGGCTTAAAAAGTAGATCGAACCTGTTGATCACTCTGCCGATGCTACGCCGTAATTGCAGACAAAGTCGCAGACGCACTCTCTAAGCTACCCGACTGTACATATCTTTCTATACAGTTAAAGTAGTGGCGTATTTTTTGAAAAAAGTAGCGTTCAGCAGAAAAAGCATGACAGATCGGATCCCCAGTGGTACTTGTTGTGTTGCGTTTCCATTCGTCTCCTCGTGAATAAAAATGGAATAGAGGCCGTAGTGCCATGTTAAGGGAGGCTTGAACCAGATAGGCCCCATTTAGAAATCCTGAGCTAGCCCCTTGCACTTCTATTCTCAACTTGAACCCAGTAATTGTTGTGGGTGGGTAGTGCCATTGAGGTGGCTCTTGTATGTAGCCTAAAATTGTGCTCGATAGGTTCGTACTTGCAAGGCTCAGCACCCTCAAGATGTTGGCTAAACGCAGAGGATGGATGCAGTGCTTATGACATCGCGGATATAGCGAATCTCATCTGTGCTTTACATTTTTATTAGACTCTGCCGAATTTTTGTGTTGTTACTTCTGATACACCCTTGGACCCCATGGTAGCATTGGAACTTGGTGCATCACTTTTATTACTCAGGGTAAACTTGTAGAGGCTCGCAAATCTGTGTTCCGCTAGGGTGTTTACCCTGGGTAAACTCACTTATGCATACGGCCCCTGACATTCTCTCAACGACCGTACTATGATCGAAGTAGTTAAGGCGACGTGATTGGAACTTAACGCAACCTGTATCCAAAGTAGAGAATAATATGCTGGATTAAAGATTAACACGGAATTGTGATCCGTGGATTGCCATCAATATCTCCTTTAAAAAGGCTCAACAAACCTCCAATTCCTAATATTAATTTTACATTTATTAGCTACATTCGCCACTCATATGAGGGATCAATTCCATGCTGCCGCTGGACGATTGGGTAAATATTTGGTTGACTCATAAGTTCTGGCCCCAAGAGCAATTTTTGCTTAAAATCAAAGGTTTCTGCCAACAATCAGTAGTATTCAGTATAATACTCGCCATTTACGTATGTGAGCTACCTTGCCTTATTTGATTGGGATCTCAAGAACAAATCTATCCAATTCCGAAATAAAATTGCTCGTGGGGGCAGGACTTATGAATAAACCTAATAGATTGAATTATTAAATCTTTTTACAATTTTTTTAAACATCTGCTTGAATGTGCATGTTCGCTTGCCGTGCATGAAATTTCCAGCTTCTTCTTAGTTTACATTGTTTGATGTGCATGAAAATCCATTATTTTTCTAAACTTCGCAGAATTTTCAGAACAAGCGAGCAGTAAAGTTGCCGATTCTGCGCAGAATGCCGCTGCAGCAGTAGGTGAGGCAGTCTATTCACATTTTTTTTAAAATTCCTACTCATATTTTGTATGGAGTATCCACGTTTTATGACCTACAGCTGTCATTCACCCTATAAATCAGAGGAATACCTAAAATTTCTAAAGAGGCTTGAGTTTTTGGACATTGCGCATTCCAGAAGTGCTCGTGCACGAATTGTGTAGTTCACTGAGGTTGTTAAGTAACCCGTGAGGAATTTCATCACATCCTGCGGATGTCCGTACTTGCGTTGGAACCAAATTTGGGGAAGGAGCGCTTATGTCGACGTCATTTCAGGAAACGCCGCAAGCTCTGCGAAGGACAGCGCTGCACATGGATTGCAGAAAACTGGGGAGGCGATCGGTCAGTTTGTTTAGCATTTTCATCCACGTGTTTATTTCTGTATTTATTTCTTTCTGTATTTCTTCTCCTCTGTCATTTGCAAATAAATAAATAAATATACTCATCCTAATTTGAAATGGAAGAACGCAACTAAATTTAGTGAAAGGAATGTTGTTCAATCTGAGAAACAGAAATCTTTTGCAGGAGCCGTTGGACAGGGAGTCAAGGACACCGCAGCTGGAGCTGCTGAGTGGACAGGTGAGAGATTCATTCGTTCTTGGTCGATGTTCTCTATGATCAAAAGGTTGATCAGGTGCTTTGGTTACTTTGCTTTTTGTTTTTTTTTTGTCCCTTATCAATTTTTAATAAACATGCATACCTGCTTCAACAAACAAGCACCTATGTGCTGCTGAATTAATACAGAACTTGTGAGCTAAGCTTGCTTGCAGAATCGTTTTCCATGCTAACCCATGCGCTTCCTTCTACGAACTTATTAACTAATTAATTTATTTATTAATTTATTAATTTATTTAGTTATTTATATTCTCTAAAACCAACAGCACTTGCCGTTGCCACGCGGGACTTGATCACACCTTCTGTGCCTCTCGGTGCATACCGCACCCTGCACTTGGGCAATTAAACTTTATTTTGTCGCGCACAAATATGCAGATATAATATTATGATTATTCTACATCTATAAAGTGAAAAGAGAAGGAGTAAGTGAGGAAATTGCTACAGCGAAGCCGCAACTCCTATTTATACGGTGCTCATGAAGGCAGAATCGCAGCTAGGGCGCCTGGCTCTTTGTGAAACAAAGAGCCGAAATAGTTTTTGGAAACGAAGACAGTTCCTTAGAGAGATGCAGCTGCGCCCTTAGAAGTGATAGACAAGTTAAGGTCAAGTTACAGCCATATTGGTTAGTAACATACATGGTGAATAATGCATATTGAGATGAAAACGAGATCACTAGAGAGTTGAGACTATCCATACTCTATTTATTTATTTGCCATGCGCCAATAATAACAAAATGACGTGCTATTTACAGTAAAATAAATCAGCGGAGCAAAAATAATCGCTCAAAAGCATCGTCCCATATCATGCTTGTTTTTGAGATTTTTGCATTAAAACAATCTCCAGTGACTGGTTATCGGCATGGTATAGGTGGTTCCGCCCAAAACAGCAAAAGATCCGTTTTCGAACCCCACCTCTCAAGGAGCCAGTGGGCGGAGCCGGGGGGGGGGGGGTAGGCTCAAGCTTCCTGCCTCATCCACTCCCTAACAGAATAGAACCTGCATTTCATGTGTTGTCAGCAATCGAGTACATGGTGCGGAAACCTTGCAAACTCAAGCTAGTTGGAGAAGCCAAGGCTGGATTACAGGGTTTTCGCGTCCTGCTCTCCATTCCACACATTTTGCTCATGAAACGCAGTTTCCATTCTGTTAGGGCCTGGATGAGGACATTTTCGATGAGTAAGATTATCCTCAGGAAGTGCGCTTCCGGATGTGAATCAATCAGAGGGAAGTTCGGCTCCACCCCTCGACTCCGCCCACTGGCTCCTCCAGAATTATGTATCGAAAACAGGGTTTTTGGCGGTTTCAAACAGAATAACATTGAGCATTCTGAATGGCAGCCACTGAAGATTCTTTTGTTATGGGAATCTAAGGAACGATTCTGAGGAATAAAAAAGGAAAAAAAATAAAAAAAAAATATTCTGAAACGGTGCCTTCAACCATTCTATTACCCATTCCAGCTGGTCACCTGCGCAAATGCCCAGCATGTTCCAAGGAATTTTTTCATGCAAAAAACGCATAATACTGCCACATTTGGAGCTGACGTTCTTACACTTGACTTGACATTGAAAGGTTACGCTTTTTTTAGGTTGGCACGGAAAGGCACCACAGAAAAAAGCTCTAAAAAAGCGAAGCTAATTTGATGGCGTTCCCTCAGGGGCTGCTTGGAATAAAAAATTCATGCATTTATAGGGGTCTATTAATTTTTTTCTGATCTGTGTTATGAGCATCGAACTTGTTCCATGGAGGAGAGAACTTTGAACCATCGACCGTATATATTCTACTCCCATATTTACTACGCATATTTAACACAATTGATATTTAGTTCTTGGTGTGAGTTTGTCAGAGAAAAATCACATATTCTCTGTGATTTTTTGATGTTCATGACCGCTTTGTGATGTGAAGCACGCCAATTTTTTCGTGTTTAAAATAAAAATGAAAAAAAATATTCTCAAGGTCCCATCAGTAGTCGATGATCCGATCTTTTTTAATATAAAATTATCTAATCTAAAAAACGAAATCAGCTCTAAGAATCGTAAAAATCCGAAAATGACAAGACCTTCTCTGTGTTAAGTAGCGCAATTCTTGAGCTTCATGAAGGTGTGAGAGTTTTCTACGTAGCTCCTGAATGGATGGAATTATAAGCGTTCAAAACTTCAGTGCTAGATTGCGGCCATTATTTCTGGGACAGCCTAAATAATATATAGCTATTGGCGCATAGAAGCATTAAACTCACTCTCTATTTTGCTGAAACCAATGGAGGAAGAAAGAAAGACAGGAGGAAAGAGAGACGAAAATGTCCAAAGATCAGACTGGGAAATTTCGCCTCAACCGGTCCTTGTCCCTCCCTCAGCCGCTTCGGAGTCGTTGTTTTTGCGAAACAATGTGACTCCGCTTTGTAATACGCTGTTGTAATCCTGATTCATGTGGAGGCGTCGCGTATAAGATCTAACTGCCCCATTAGTTCGAGTCTTTTCCTCTTCATTAGGATACAAATCCACAAATTCCAACATATTTTTGGCTGGGGAAAAGTTGTAATCTATGCTGGTTTTATCATTAATTCTCTCTTATTTATTGATGTCGATCTCTGTGTCTCTTTATCCTTATATGATATTCTCAAGTATAGAGTACATTTCGCTTTTTCGCATCTATGCATGAGCTGGAAGTGTTCCAGGCCAGATGTTCGGCTACAAATGAAGTTATGACGCCAGACAACTTTTTTCTATTGGGTGGCAAATAAATAACCCAGTTATGGCAGTAATCTACTTTCTTTACGACCTGATCACGTTGGTCCTTATGGCAATGCAAAAATCCAGCATTTATGCAAAACAAACTTTGATGCAGATCAAATTCTAACCATGTACGAGAAGAAGGCATCAGTTTTCTCTAGAATGTTCTCGCTTAGGTGTCTCCTTACTGAGCCCAAAATTTCTAGCCATGAATAGATTTATGCCATACGATTGCCTCATTCTCTCCAATAACAACTGATGCTAGGAAACGTGGAATAAATCATGGATGAACGGGTAAAACAGGACTTTCGGAAATGGCCTTGAATTCCGCCGCAATTCCTGCACGGGAAGTAACCTCCTGATTCGAACCCAGGTCTTCAAAATTAAATAATTAGTGTATTTAAGGCTATGTGTACTTTCTTGTTGATCAGTTCCCTTTATCAGGTATTCCTACCTGTGGCGGTTCCTGAATTCCTGAACCCCCTTTAGAGAGTTCCACGATCTCCAATCATCCAGAGGCGACGAGTGGCCCTGGCAAAATCTGATTGATTCCACTATTTTTGCCTGTACTTGCTGCTGGTGATTAGGCGAATTAATCTCACAAAATTTATCTATTTCTGGCTGGAAAACTCGTTCTCGATGAAGGGGCGACGGAGCGAGAGCCGTTCAAGAACATTCATGAATTTCGCTGCTGACTGCCTGCTCTTGGCCCGGATGCATCATTGAGAAGATGGGTTATCTCATACCCAGGGCATCTTTACCTATAGGTATCAGCTTGGGCCGCATGCATTGCTGGCATTGCCCAAGGTAGACGTGCTGACACCACACAAATTTATTCATATTTATCACGGGCGTCGCCACGTTTACCCTGGGTAATTTCGATGATGCATCAAGGCTTTGGCTTAGGCGGCTCTATATATGGGTAGACATGTTGATGAGTGTAAGGTGAAGGGTAATTTTGGGCACGTTAACACGTTTACCATGGATAATCTCAATGATGCATCCAGACCATGATCATTGCTTGCGGTAACCATTAACCCATTCCTTACTCTAGCTTCTCAATAGTAAATCTTGGAAATTTCGTTACAACCACTCTCTACCTCCCAATGCTGACCTCGATTTAGATTTGATAAGATTTTTATAAGACTTACACGATCTCCAAAAGATTTTATATGATCTTACAGATTTTTTATGGGATTTTTGTAGGAGTTTTTTAAATTTTTGCCCTGAATATATCCGGGTGGTTTCCGGATAAATCTGCCTTGCAGTAATATACTCCGCCTCTACCTGAAGTTCCTCTTCTAATTTTCAAACTCTGTTCTTTGATTAAAGCCAGAGGTGATTATGACATCTGCTACCCTTTATTGGTTACTTATTATTTTACTTACTACTCCTACCTTCCTGCCAAACACAGTGCATGCAAAGCCAGGTAAATCAGGGAATTTTCTTTTTTGGTTTTATCCACTTTCCTTTCTGGCCTGTGCAGCTATTGCTTTGCCTTGTTTAGTTGAAGGAGCTGGTGCTGTCGCGGATGGCGCAGCCGATGCTGCTAAAGGAGCTGGAGAGGCTGTCTGTGAGTAGGAGCTTTTATTTGTTATATTTTTGGTTAATTCTGCCCTGTCGCGCCGCGCAAGGGCTTGCGAGCGTGTCACCCTAATAGGCACGTTTTGACTCTTGTGTGGTCTTCCACCTAGGGACGACACAGGAGGCTAATAAGGCTTGCCTACTTATCCTCATGCATTTCAATGATTTTTATGTTGCCTTGTTATAACAATGTTAAGTCATCCTTTTCGAAAGGAAAAACATGGAAATATTCCTCTTCCTCAATTTTTTTATCCAGTAGATATCCAGAAACTTCAATTTCAGCCGATGCCGCCGGTACAGTGAAGGATGGCGCAGTTGATGCAGGAAAAAGTGTTGGTGGCTGGTTCGGTGAGTTCTTGCATTTTTATACATATGATGTTGTTTCCGATATAAAAATAGCCTAAATATCCAGGTTCCGCTTTCGAAAGTGTAAAGGAGGGCGTGTCGTCAGCTGGAAGCGCCGTTGCTGATACAGCCAGTTGGTGTTTTCGTCTTTATTTTTGTTTTCAAGTGCGATTCTCTAATCTCTGCTCTCTTCTCAGAGAAGCCTTGCATAAAATTAGTGACCTCCTGCAACGGTCACGTGAAGGAAAGTCGTTCAAAATTTATTTTGAAAAGTGCTATCGATTTTGCGAATTGGATTGCGTTCCAACTGCGAGCTGAGAGGGATAGGAACCTCCACGTTGGCTTGTGTCCAACGTAATAAAGATTCTCGCTTTGACTAATTTTGATCCCTTGTTTTCGGACCCGTGTTTCCCAAGTACCCGTTATCAATTACTTAAACTGTAAATTAGCTTTTTAAAACGCTATGTGTTTTTGAACCACCTACGCTGCGGGTTTCCTTTTCGCGGGAGCTCGTTATTTACCGCATTACCAAGGTCTGCAGTTACCACTGTTTCCTATAGTCAAAAAAGAAAAGGATAGTTTCGTTCCTACCATTAGACGGAGACAAAGAAAAAGAATAAGACCACCACCGGAACTCATCAGTAGTGAATGATTGTCTTAAAAACTAGACAAAGGAATAAAAGATAACCAAATTGTTCGGCTACTGATTCCTTCCATACTGGTCCTCTTCTGAGTCGCAGTCAACTTGGGTAATTAAACCAACAGTGCTTGTGGCCCTTAGGTATGTTAAGCGTGTTCAAGCGTGTTGACGACTTAAAAAAAGTTACCGCCCTCGCAAATGGCTAAATTTCGTACTACTAAAATACAAAAATTACCTTATCTATGAAGAACCTATATATTTCAAGCAATGCTACACTTGCTTGTTAACCCTCCGCTTCATTTTTGTTGCTCCACTCGCTTCTAATTCTGCTTCATATCACGTTATGTTAGGTGGAGCTGCAAATACTGTTGGAGAAGGAGCCTCGGCTGTTGGAGGAGCTATCGGTAAGGTTTTCTATCGTTAGCAGCAGCGCTTTCCTTAGCTCAGTTCACATGCTGTGCCTGCTTGCTGAGTTTATGTACTGCATATAATGTTTTTCGAACAATTGCTCTTAATCAGGCGATGCAAGCACGAAAGTCGGTGAGGGCGTATCCGCTGCTGGAGATGCTGTCGGTGAGTACTTGGGGTCACTCTTCTCCAAAACGGTACAGCACTTGTAGTTACAGAAAGTACATAAGTCGTTGTTGGATGTTGATACTTCCCCTTGCTTCTTCCTTCGCTCTATGCTGGTGATTGAGGTTTTTAACCCAGCGTTTGCTCACTCTGCTTCTTCTCTGTTCGCAAGCCTCTACCAATCACCCTGTGGTTGTCCCACCCAGTACATTTCTTTAACCCATATTTGTGCCGAGATGTATGATTGGAAGGATGGGTAATATTATAACCACTACATATCGCACCCTATGCCACACAAACGAACATCCGCCGGCGATTCGAGCTACTGTATTACACTACTCACTGGAGGCAAAAATTACTAGAGGCCTTGGAGATTAAGCGACAGTTCCCTGAAGTAAGCAACAAAGACGAACTCATGGATGCTATGAGACTCATCACATAAGGGTGGCGATTGTGGTCTCGTCATATATCATGTCGCAGATCTGGTAGCTCTCATTCGCTTAGGAAGTGTACTGTTGATCTGTCTTTTATTGTATGTCCTCTTTAGTTAGTTTGCATTGTTGGTGCTTATTAATGTAACCTGAATACTGTAAGCAAGTTGTAGATCTGAATAAGGTGTTACTACACCGAAAGCTCATAAATAAGACAACATATAACACGGGAGTCGTCAAAAACAGTCAGAAGAACTACTGTAATACATGAGGCTCCGGGATAGCAGTATTTTATCATATGGAAGAAATGTAAAAAACATTGCTTTAAAGAAGACTCCCGTGCTTTTTCGGCCATGCATATTTCCCATATTTTTTGAGGTGTTTTGAGTGGATATTTCGTAACCACCTCCTTTCAGGAGACGCTGCAGGAGCCGTGAAATCTGGTGTGGTTTCTGCTGGCGAGACTGTTGGAGGAGTGGCAAGTGGGTTTTTTTCCATAATCTGTTGAGTAGTGGCTCACCGGGGTGCGCGGAGAAGCGATGGTACATGGTCCACTTCCGAATGACAGTTGTGTTCGCCCTTCAAGTAAATCATTGTTGTGGCCCATACTTCCCCAAAACGCTATTACATACATGGTCAGACCCTTCATTGTTTGGATAGGTAGGATATGTCTGCATTTCTTGCGAGTTCAGTTTCAACGAATTTTAAGAAAGAGAGGGTGAGATGCAATAAAGGGCAGCGCTGTTTTAGCTGGTCACGCTGTAACTAAAATTTGTGACTTTTTTTTCGAATTTTTATTCGCATTGCATTTGGAATGACTGTCAAAAATAAATAAAATTCTTGATACTGAAACTGTTATAGCTAACTAGTGGCTAGAATGCTCAATATCGATGTCATAACCATCACAGCGTGCCAGTAACTTTGTTGAAAATCTTCTGATAAGTGCTTTGTTGATGAGAATACTCCAACTTTTCTGTCAGAGTTTTTAATACTGTAAGGGTTTTTCTTATCGAAGCATCAAGAGTATCAAAATATGATATCATTGAATATATGCTTCGGTAGGGTTCACCCCATTTTTATGCATGCAGTGAAGTTTACCCGGCGGCTGTTCGCCACCAAACCACCTCGTCTGCGCCGAAGAGTAAAGGAGATATATAACATGCAAATAATGGAGATAAATGCGCTGCTGGAAGCGACGAAAAATATCAAAAAAGCACTAGAAGCAGCGAGGGATATCCTTGCGAAAGCAGGTAAAAGAATCTGAGCGAGAGTTCCTTACATTCGCAAAATTTTCATGTTTATAAGGCATTTTATGCTAGGTGAGTGCTGCAGTCGCGCATCAGACGCACACATGCGAAAATACTTCGAGCTGCTGTTCGGTTTCTTTTCGTTGAGCATTGGTTGGCCTATAGAAGAAGTGAATGGCAGCTTAATAGCGACCCAGCAGCAGCCGATCAGCAATTTGATTGACACCCTAACCCCGTCCATTTTAGCAGTTGGAGCCTCAATGACAGTTGGCTTGGATTCGGCGAATGTCTGAGTAAAAGATCTTGTACAAGCCGTGCAGACCAGATTTTATAGGGATTCCTCCGCAAATGGATGCGTGCATCTGATTCGCGACTTGCGCCTGCACCTAGTATGAATTGTGCTTAACATGGCGGTTTATAATGTAGTACATATACAGGAAGATAGATTCCAAGCAATGTCGGCTGTGCGGGTGAGCGGAAATTGAGAGTTTTTAATTTGGTAAAACCATTGAATCTAGATAAAAGTGCAGCTCTTTCATTAACAGTTTAATGTACATATTCCAATGTTAAAGTGGTCGATCCACAGCGAGCATAATTTGGTGGATAAGAAGGAAAAATGGTTATGACTAATCTTGATCAAGAATATTTAAGGTGATGCCGCTAGTGCTGTCAAGTCTGGTGTGGTGTCAGCGGGAGAGACTGTTGGAAACGCAGCGAGTAAGTTCATACTTGCTCTTAGCCTTGATATTACTCCCGCTGTAAGCGATCTTCAGATAGTTCAAGATTTTTCCATAGCCCTCTAGAATCCATTGCTATGAATATTTATCGGCAACGAGTCAAACAAACAGTACGACGAGAATAAGGGTCTAGATAATAAGTGAACAATGAAATTAGATTGAATGCAAGTGATCCGGGGAAAGGACGATGCACATGGCAAAGAAGTGCAATGGCCACGCAACCCTGTAGATTGCCGGATACCATCTTAGAAGGTCCGTCGGCCGTGCCAGGCCCAACAATCGCTTCAGTGAAAAGGAGTACAGTTGTGATATTTTGAGTATCAAGACATAGACAGTGCGTAGAGAAGTTGTTACATCAGAAACATTGTAATCTGATAATAACAATGCCCAGAGATGATTAGATGGAACCTACTAAAGGTAGTCGGCTAATCGATCAACTAGCACATGGAAAGCACGTGTAGTGAGCACTTTTAGAGTAATCCTCTCGATCGTAACTGGGTTCCAGGGTACACAATCCAATGTGCCACCATATCAGTCGCCTCCTGTAGAAGCATCCGCTCATTATCGTTATCACCAGGTAGTATAGTAGTATAGGTAGCTTCAAGTCGTCTGCAAAGGCGCAACATTCAACTTTCAAAACTCCGACATGAAAAGTAAGATCAAAGAACTTGCACGGAAGCATAGGTCTGAATACTAATTCGTGGATGAATACGGAGATTCACCAGGACATTGACAATTTCGACAAAGTATAAGGAAGCTCAGGAAACAGAGTTTTGGTGCATCCAGCAACTGTATGGCTTGGTTTATCCGCACTGAGTACATTGTTGTAATGAAGGCAGTGAGCTACTGACCAGTTCAAATAAAACCTAATTCAACTTTCTCGACCTTTCTAGACTTTTACCAATGTTTAGTCTTTGTAAGGTAGTGCTGCTGGCACGATAAAAGATGGTGTGGTATCAGCTGGAAAAGCTGTGGGAAATGCAGCTAGTGAGTTTCGTGAAGTTCTTCCGTGCTTCATGTCAACTTTTGTATTTTGCCACGGCAAATTTGCTTTTAAGGCAGCGCTGCCGCTACTGTTGGAGAAGGTGTTTCAGCAGCTGGTAGCGCAGTTGGAGATGCCGCAAGTGAGTTGCTAAGTTTTATTAAATTCGTAAAATATGTTTATTCTGACAACATTGCAGGTGGTGCTTATGGAGCGGCAAAAGATGGTGTTCACGCTGTAGGTGAAGGAGTTTCGAGCGCTGCTTGTAAGTCTCCGTTTTCATAGATTTTCTTGCAACCTATTTTGATTTCGATACATTCACTTTTACTATAGCGGGGGCTTACGGAGCGGTCAAAGATGGTGCTCATGCTGTTGGACAAGGAGTTTCGGATGTTGCCTGTGAGTTTTCACTCTCATCCATCTCTCTTTTTCTTATATGTTCAGAGGTGATTGTATGTTTTCTACTACAGCGGGAGCTTATGGAGCGGTCAAAGATGGTGCTCATGCTGTTGGACAAGGAGTTTCAGATGTTGCCTGTGAGTTTTCATTCTCATCCATCTCTCTTTTTCTTATATGATCGGAGGTGATTGTATGTTTTCTACTACAGCGGGAGCTTATGGAACGGTCAAAGATGGTGCTCATGCTGTTGGACAAGGAGTTTCGGATGTTGCCTGTGAGTTTTCATTCTCATTCATCTCTTTTTTTTTCTTATATGGTCATGTTATTTTTTTAAGCCGGTGCCTATGACGCAGCTAAAGGTGGCGTGTCTGCAGTGGGAGGTGCTGTAGGTGAGTCCGCATATGGTCTGGTAGCGCACACAGGGCCCATGATCTGACATTGTCCGCAACTACGACCACACTTGTTTCCAGCGATGGGAGAACGCCACAGAATTCCTTTTGAAGGAGGTGGATGCAGCACGCCAAATTAGAAGGAATGGCACCAAATTCACATCAAAACATAATGAAGAAGGCTTAGAAATCAAGCGGGCGTAATTGCGGACAATGTCAGAACATGGGCCCTGTATATGCTACCAGAATGTACGTTCTGATGTGAACATGTTGAATTCTCAGACAATTTTCGAAGCGGTTGAGGCCCTGATTGATTTTCAATATCTTTTCGCAGCACCATAAATTATGGATAGTAGACGGATATTCCTTTTTTCCTCTATTCATCCTCCGCATCGCAAAGGTACGTATTGTGTAGTACTAATTTTGCGAAGAGTCTGGCGGTTTGCTAACATATCCATACATCCTTGTCCTCAGCTTTAATATTATATGGTCTAGTTTTCTTTTATTCTTTGTCGCCAAGCTATCTTCGTCGCTCTGGAGGATTTCATCTCGCGTCTTCCTCAAATCCTCACGACATCAAGCTTTCCCTTCTTCGCAGAAGCGTTGAAACTAGCCTTTCCTTCTGCAGCTAAAATTAAACGAAAAACAAGCGTTTGCTCGAATGTATGGGATCCACTGGAGACAAGCGTTCGCTCAAATCTATGCGATCCGCTTGAGAAGTGGCCCACACCATATTGCATCGGAGTCTTCAGTGAAAGGCGCCTGCTCGGAGGCCTAACAGACGCTTTTCATGAATTTATGAGTGTTTTTCGTTCAATGGCTATTCGAACTGCAACATGGTCTGATAGGGTTTTGGTTGTTCGACTGTTCAAACGCTTTTTTATTATTCTACTTGCTCTACAATATTGGATAAGGTGACGCAAAAGAGAGTGCAAGGGAAGTGATAAAGAGACGTCTTTGAAACATGTGCCGCTGGCCACTGAGCTTAACTGCTTTTGCAGTCGACCTCGAGGCTCAGCAAGTACTTTTCTATTGGAGCATGGGGAATCCTAGTTGGGGAACTCAGCCTACTATCCGTCTTTGACGAGGTCATGGGACCACCGGAAATTGTGCAATAATACTTGCCTAGCAGTCATGTCAGAGGCTTCTACCGATCCCACCATCATTAGGTCCTTTCATCATCTCTGCACAGGCGGACCAAGAATCATCCATTTGTAGGAACCACAGTCATTATAAGCGGAGCATGAAACCATGAATCATGAGTTTATGCGAATGGAATTCATGACAAATACAATAACATTAATTGTACTACAACATCGTTCAAGCAACACAATAGTAGTGCTGTGCCGTTATTTAATCGAAAGTCTAATCTATACAACCATTTGCCCCAATTGTGCTGATGCTTCCTGAATTCGAGAACTATTAAGCATAGATCACTCGGAGTAGATATAAGTCGATTTCTGTTGAAGTGTCTGAAGCGTAATCCGATTATTATTTGAATACTCAGCTTTCGAGCAAAAGTCTAAAGTAGTGTTGAAATTGGTGGTTCAGGTGACGCGGCCCATGCAGTTGGGGAAGGAGCAGCGTCAGTTGGTGGAACGATCGCGGATGGAGCAAGTAATACTCTTTTGTGTTTCAAGGCAACTTTGGATTTCATAATGTGTATCACATTGCAAAGACTCAGACAGAGTCGAGTTGTTTTTGTTTCTTTTTCTGGTTCAACTGCATGAGAAATTTCTAGGTAGTGCAGCAAACACTGTCAAGGATGCCGCAGTTGGTGCTGGTGATGCAGTTGGTGAGCTCAATAGCCATTCTAATTATTGCTGATTTCTTTTGTAGTAATCCCTCATCACATATTCGTTGTATTTGCAAGGCAATTTTTCTGTATAACAACCCTAACCTTGACATTTCAGCTCATGCCGGGTCTTCAGCATGGGAAGGTGTGAAAAACACTGGCCAAGCAATTGGTGATACGGCAGGTAGGCCTTTTCTAGATTTGCAGCAGCATCAGTACGGGGGGTGAAATAAAATCAGTAATTAGTACAGGTTCTGCCTTTACAACCCCACTTATTACTTTTTCCAAACACATTTGTTTATCTAAATTGTTGTCATATTCACATGCACATAACTAATTATTATACTAGGTTGGCGCAAAAAAGGTGCGTATGGACCTTCACCTTCAAACCACTATATCTAAGCTCGAACACAACTTTATTAGTCAAAATAAGATCCATCAGAATCAACACATCTCTGCCGACAAGATACGAGCTCCCTACAAAGTAGAAATCCTCGCTTCGAGATTCGACGAGTTCCTGGGAGGCGATTTCTGCATTCTGCTGTTTATGGAACTGTCTCCCCTCAAGAAATCGTTCTGATGCTCAAAAAGCTGGCAGTCCGTTAGAGAGCGATAAAGCGATAGCGATAGAGACAAAGAGATAGAGCGAGAAATGCTATGAGACATGTAGAATGAAACATACATATAAAACTGTAGCGATGTCTCGAAAAATTTTCCCACTATCACATTACAAAGTTGACAATATTTTGAATGAATTTCAGCGAACGTGGGATCTTCTGCATGGGAAGGAGCCAAAGGTGCTGCAAATACAGTCGGAGAAGGAGTGAGCAGTGCTGCGAATACAGTTGGAGAAGGAGTGAGCAGCGCTGCACATACAGTTGGAGAAGGAGCAAAGAGTGCTGTGAATGCAGTTGGAGAAGGAGTGAGCAGTGCTGCGAATACAGTTGGAGAAGGAGTGAAAAGCGCAGGGCAGGCGGTAGGCGACACAGCTTGTGAGTCATTTGGCAGCGTTTTCCTACGTTCATACTTGGAATACTGACGAGGTTTGTATTTAGCTGGAGCATGGGAAGGTGCGAAGAGCGCTGGACAAGCTGTAGGAGACACAGCAGGTGAGGAGAACGGATAAGTCATATAGGGTGAGATCAGGAATAGTCACTTCTTCCAGCTAAAGTCGGAAGCTCGGTGTGGGATGGCGCTAAGAGTGCAGGAACTGCTGTGGGAGATACCGCAAGTGAGTCGTTTGATGAACAGGAAACTTTCGTCAGTCGTTTAGAGCCCGGATGCTTCATCAAACTTATAAATGTCAACCGTATTCAAGTACTCAAATCTACCCTTTGTCTCGCAACCCTCAGCATAGCTACCCATGCGTGACGCTACCTATAAAGGATAAAGGATAAGGTGGTCGGCGTTGATCAATCCGTCACGAGGGCCACGCATTCGACTTCATCTGAGCATCGTAGAGGCGCTGAATGCGTATGTGCCCTATACAGTGACTTGCGGGGGGCATCCGATGAATCAAGTCAGTGCTTCATCCTCCCAGACTCCTCTGGTACCAATTTATCGACCCCGGAGGGATGGACGGCTTGGTTGGCCATGGGCGCACGATCGAACCATCGACCGCGTGCGTGCGCAGCGAGCCTCTTACCACTGCGCCACCCGCGCCCGACGATACCTATGCCACGTGTAATCCATACCTATAAATAATCATATCTAAGCCGTATGAGATTACCTATCCATCCAATAATGTATCCTATTCTTAATGTGAAGTATCCCATGTATCCTAGGCACAACATCCTAGGGCAGCATGCATGACTGAGATTATCTAGGTAAAAATTTCAACACCACGCAAATCTATCCTTCCCGTCTGCTCTTTTGCGCGGGTTTGCTCACCATGGTTAGTCTCAATGATGCATCCAATCCCGTTCTTTAATTTCGTTGAGGCAGAGTTGACTGAGCAGCAGTCATCATTCACTTTTCCCGGCGTAAACGTATCCAAATCTACCCTAGCTCTCGTTGATGAGTTTACCCATAGGTGACGCGGTCAACACCCTTCAGCAACCCGTGGGTGAACAATCCACATATACATGATATTGGTCATGAGACTACTCATATTGGACATGAGACTACTCAGAATCAGAGATTCACTTCAGGTAATGCTGCTAGCGCCGTCGGTGGTTTTGTGAGTGGAGTTGCGTCTGACGCACGAAATGCAGTTGGTAAGTTATACTTTTAAGCTTACATCACTTCTCCTAATCACCAAGTTCCTAACATGTATTTTTCCAGATCCAGATTTTTATTTTCCCTCAAACGTTACACATTATTTTTCATCTCACTTTCTTCTCTGTACTCCTGATGTGAAGTGATCATCGTTTCGCAAACCAAAATCCTGGCCGAAGCGTTCCATCTACTAATTTATAATATTGAGAAGATGCTCCTTTTTTTAGGAAACACTTTAAAATCGGCCGGTGAAGCAATAGAGGAGTAAGCGAAGTGATCTTCAAAAAACATAATTGTCTTCGATACTCGTCTATGCTGAAGTATAGCATAATGAAGAAAAAGCCTCATATTATCGATTCGTTGTTGACTGACACTTTTTGATTGCATTATGACATTGTGATGCCGTGATAATAGCTGAGCATGTATATAAATTGCATTTAATAAACATCTTTATAAGCATCTAGTCATAAAACAACACAGGTAACAATAATCCTACTTTGCTGAGCATCAAAGAAGGAAGTAGACAACCCCCAATGTTGCAAACGTTTGAATTCTGTAAGAACACACATGTGTAGAAATCACTCAGTATGGTCACAAAATCATGACCCATCTCTCTTTCTGGGAAAGGAAATTTTTGCTAAGTATGACAAGCGCAACGTAGCATTCAATTTTTCATTTACTATTCCGATTCATTCCCAAGGAACATCCATAAAAATCTGTTCTCGAAAATGCATGTGAAAATAAAAAGCAGAACTATGAGTTTTAAAAACCTAGGCCCGTAGTAAACTCATAATTACGGTCAGATGATCCGACCTAGTCACTCATCGCCTCGATGATCAGGCTCGTCGGAGCGCTCTGTGGAGTAGAGTTGTTTGAAATGGTGAGTTGGTCGCAGCAACTTCCCTCAGGCGAGCAATGAGAGCAACTTATCGCAAAAAATGCGTTGGGCAAACTCGTGATCGCTGCGACCACTGAAGTTTTTCTCTGAACTCAGAGTATGTAATCTTGCTATCACGGTATTGACAATTTATACAATTGTTATCCTTTTGAGCAATTTAACAGTGAGGTGCAGTCAACCACAATGGATCGTCTCAAGTCGGCTGCCAGTAAGACACCTTCAATTATTGGTCTTTTTAGTTAATCACCGTAAAGTGTACGCTCTCGGACGAAACGTCGCATAGATGCGTAGGACTGGCATAGGGCACATGGAGGAATTAGTTCAGAGAAGCGGTCTGTAACACGCCGCAATTCACGATTTAGTTCTCCTCAAGCCTGATTCCCTCTTGCGCAAGTCCCGGAATTAAGCTTTTTAGGCAAAACTTAGCACTGTCATCATCGTCCAGAGATTTCGAACTGACTCACCGACCTCTCACCATTGCTGTGTAGAGTCATAACATAATAAAATTTTTCTGGTCTCTACATGACTCGAAATGGAATATTTTTCTTCGAGCATTGGCGACCATAGTATTAGGATCATTATGGACACAGCATTAGTGGCACTGGACAAAACGGTGTAGGTGGGGGGAGGGGGGCACTTGCTAGAGAACACAGAGGTGCTTTTGACAGCTCTTGCACGTTCTAACCTGCTAAGAGCAGAGATCTGTGATAGAGTAGGGCTACGCGGGAAGCACAAAGTGGTTTTGACAAGTCGAACAATATCAGCATGTTAGTCGCATTGATTTTAGCCAATAAAAATGGAAGCAACGCTGAAGTAGCTTTTGTATCTTTTAATTTTTCTTGTTTTTTTTCCTCAGATTTTCAGTTCTAATTGAATCTACTTACTTTACTAATAACCTTAGACATTAAAAATACTGTCTACGCAGCTTTTACTACCACTATTTGAGGTGCCCCCAACCCCATTTTGCTCGAGGCCCGCTTTGTGCAAAGCATCAGATGATTTTGAAAGACCAGCAACCTCATAATGAGCCCTGTCTTTGCATCACTGTGCACCCGTCTACTTGCCACGGCGGACTCTACCAATCCAAAGTTGACCTTTTCCTAACTCCGTGATAACGGCGAGCCCAAGGATGTGGGTCATGATGGGCAGGGAGGGCTACTTAAAGACGCGGACAATCGTAGAGACTTGACTCGCCCCATGCCGCACCATAATGATCTGCATTCAGGTATTCGGAGTAGTTTAACGAAATTGAGCTAAATAGTCTTTTTTCATTTCATGGACGATTGGTACAAAAATGGGCCAAGGTGCTCACAAGGCGAAGGACCTTGCAAGTGAGCTCCTTACAGTGGCTTGAATAGTACGAAACGTGATACGGTGGAATTCGGGTTCATGTTTTCAGGCGTAGCTGGAGAGAAGGTAAAACTCCAAGCAGCAAAGCACGACACACGTGAGTTCTTTGGAGATGTTGCTAATTTCTTTGAGATTTCAACCACTATGTAAGTAAGCAAGAAAGGCAGAGTGGACGCCCACTCTGTTGCGAAATGTTGAGCGAAGTTCTACTGGATGTTATCACAAGTCCATACGGTCGAAGAATCAGTATTATGCTCATTTCCTGGATCTTAGCCATGTATTTTTGTCTTTTGTTTCAAGATCAGTAATGTCGTTAGATTTTCAAACCCGTAATTATTTATTCGATAAAAAAATACTTTCGGGGTGAAATGGAGTTCGGGAGGCACTCGGTATTGGTCGGTAATATGACCTCTCCTACAGGTCCTGACGTGTTTGCATTTCAGGTAACTACTGTACTTTAGTACAGCTAACAAATTAGAGCGTATCAGCAAACAAGTTAGAACGACTAGAACGTTCCAATATATCGACTTTTGTTGTGTAATTCCCACAACTCCATTCTGCCCCAACATTAATATAAAAGTCGACGTTGTTGAATTGAAAGAGTGGTAAACAACAAGTGAAGTAAAAACAGAAGAGAAGCAGGCAATTACTGTCACGCTGTTATAAGAATGGTGGAGAAACGGACGCGAAACAAACATTTTTCATAGAAAGATGTCGCTCCAAGGCTATTTTTACGAAGCACGACAACTCGTACCAGCAGGGCAAGGAGGAAATGTTTAACACATGACGGACAGTACGACCCACCGGTGGGCCGTGCTTGTTTTAACCCTTTTTCTTAAGTGGAGTTTCCTTAGATTCCACCTTTAGGGAGTACTTCACACGCTGATTACGAATATGATATCCACTTTGCACCGCAACGCATGTAATGTAGGGATACAGTACGCGCCCTGCGAATGTGTTCTCTGCCAGAATCTAGTGAAACTTTGCACGATAGGGTTACTTGATGGCCTGAATACGAAAAGAAATCTCCTTCATACCAGAAGGCATTTTATGTGGTTACTGTGGAAATACTATGAATACAGTCTCTACAGTATGGGCACCATAGCGCGGCCTAAAAGCTTCAATGTGTGAAACAGACTTCATATTCGTTATCAGTGTATCAAATAAAGCAATTTATCTACATATGGACTATTCAACCTCGTTAACACTAAGTACTTGGCTGCACTTGTGTATTGTGTACTTGTCATTTTTAGCGCTCTGTTCGGGGTCACAAAAACAGCGTATCGAAATAAATAAATAAATAAATGATAAGTGTGCCGTTGGTACCGCCCTATGTGCGAAAATTAGGCACAAATTCGCCTCTGTGTTAACGTGTTAATTGGATTTGTACTTGTGATATCTTACGGAAGGCGAGGTCTCCGATAGTACTTCTGTCACAGAATTGTCAGAACTAAACCAGAGGTTCGAACACTGTCAAAAGCTCAGAGATGAAGATTATCGTGGATGCTGCCTTTAATATACCAACCAGAAAGTTATATAATACGCACATCAAATGTGTGCCTTCATCTTCATTATATTTCATTTCTTGTGCGTATCATGAACGCCATATTTTAGCTACTCTAAGGAATGTGAAGGATGTGTTCAAAGAGCTGCAAGCCGGATGTGAGCTGTTTTGAGTACATATTGTTTGTTGCTGTTTTCAACGTTAAAAACGCTGTGTATTCTTTTCTTCTAGAGGAACTGCGAAAACAAAACTGTCGTATTTTTAGGTGATTATAGAAATTTTAGGCCAAAGTGGCTATAAAAAGGAAGCTGAAGCAGTTGTCCAGCCAAGTAATGGTCAACCAGAACAAAGCTCACAAATGCATGTTTTTGTTCAGAGGAGTTTGGCTGATCGATGGTGATGGAGCCCTAAGACGAAAAAAAAAAACAAGAGTGTTGATCAGTTAATACACTGAAACTGAACTGATAAATTACTTAAGACATATTCTCACGGAAACAATGCCTTTTCAATTCTCAAATTGTTCCTGACCACTCGAATCACCTCACAGGTTAGTCCGGGGAGGCGGTCTAGCGTACGCCGCGACGCGACCGCGCCGCATGCGTATGCTTCTTAATTTTGGGTGGTTCCTTCAATTTCCAAGCACTGAATGGCATCGTTGGCCACCCCTTAAAACTTGTCGGCTCCGATAGCATTTATCTGTCCCACCCGAGCTCGCAACGCTTGCGTATCTTTAAAGGCTCCAGCCGCAACGCGCAAATGAATTGACCAATCACAGCCCAGCAGCGTACCTTTTGTCACGCAGCCGTTAGTCCCTCCGGTAGTTCGGAAAACATGCTAGGAACTCGAGCCGCAACGCAAGGACTGCCGCCGCGGCGCGGCACTCTTGTTGTCTGCCGCACTCGATGATCGATGCTTGACACTTCGCTCCTTGCCCAAGGCTAGCCGCACCGCGGCAGGGTGCACTGCGTTGCGCGGCCTTGACAGCTGGAGTCGTTGCACTAACCAGAAGAATGTCCACACAGTAATACTTGTATAGTATCTCCGTACAAAAAAAATCTAAGGCATTTCTAGGCCAGGATGATTCACTGGGATTATCCATGGTAGACTTGGACAATGAGTAGGTTTGTGAGGCACTGACACATGTACCCTGGGTAATCTCTATAATGCAGATGTCCTCTATGGTCTGATGTCTATAAGAAATGATACACAAAAGGTTACTAATCATTTTATTCAAACACATAATCGAATTCATGGATTTCCTCAAAGAAATCAAGTGATTAAATTCTTTTTGAAAAAAAAAATCGATAAGGAGGTGGTCGCATGAGAAAGGCAAGAATGACGCTGGCGATTCGCATAGATTTGCGTAAATTTTTGGGCTAGATGAATACCGTACAACATCTTACTAGTAACTCTAATATTGATTACTAAATAGTAATGTGATAATGAGAGTACAAGAAAAGCATGTTCTGATAATCAGATGGATGTAAAGCTTCGCAGCGAAACAATCGAAAACGAGGATGAACCAATCCTAGAGACGGAATGCTGACGGAGTCTACCTGCTAAGCACATTCATACATAAATACATACTACACACACACTTAAATACAGATACATTAGGGCTTCGCGCAGACTGTCGCGTAGTGGGTTTATACTCAACGCGCGACATTCGTGCTTAAGCAGCCCCTGCAATGAAAGATCAACAATGAAATGTGCTCATAAATACTGACTAAATAAGTCTTATATCTTGATGGAATTAAAGCTAATACTATGTGAAATTATATACAAAAATGGGGTTCCAACGGCATGAATGGGTCAATTAAATAATTCCTTAATCAGATCAGATTTTTCTGACAAGACGGACAATTTCGGCGAGTGTCTGCGACTGGGCATCGGAGATCGGCAGCAGCGCCATGTCGGGCGTGGCGCGAATGTACGAGTTGATACGATCGGCGTGTTCAGCGACGAACAGCAAATCACGCAGCAGCACCGGTTGAGATGCTTCCACTGTGGGCGGAGTCAACGACAACTCGGCCATGAGGGCAGGTCGATCCACGAAGTAGCCGAATACGCTGTGGCAGACGGTCAGCAACGATACTAACTCGGTCTGAAACAGATAGAAACTCAGACCATGATGAGAAAACTTTAAAAAAATTTTAACATGAAAAAAAGATAGTTGAATTTCTTGGTGATAAAGTCTAAAGTGATAAAGAAGCGGGGGGAGAGGTTGTGAAGATCAAATATTTACATACATAAGTGAAAGGAATGGTTGGGATGGGGGGGGGGCTGAACGTGCCCGTACCATCTAATGCGGA
>JARK01000258.1:7491-35783 GCA_000688135.1 Ancylostoma ceylanicum | reverse complement strand
CCCCCCCCCCCTTTGGCGTCAACTCGTCCCACTCACATTCAAACTTGCGTGGGCAAGTATGGTGAAATCGCGCGCAAATTGGTACGAGTAGGTCCTGAAGGGCAAGGCGAGTGTTCGACTAAACCAATCGCAGACTCATTGCCCTGCTGCACAGCCAAAAATCGCATTGTTTTCGAGGGCCCATTGTGGGGTAGTAGGCGACTCAAAATACAATCGAATAGTTCAATTATGGAGTGGCTAGTCGCCATGTTCGACTCTCGATGAATCTCGGCATAGTTGATTGATGTATTTGCTGATTGTTTGCTTGAAGCCGTACACGAGATTGTTATGATTTTTATTCGACTGACGTTTCGGCGAGTTCGTCTTTTATGGAGTGACTGATACGTAGAAGCACTGTGTACAAGCATAGAAGATACCACTGGTTCAGAGATCGCACGAACCGCTACCCTTTTGAGAGCAATAAAGAGTGCGGATGCGCAGACAACGAGAGTGCCACGGCGCCTATGATGCGGAGCAGGCGCGGGCCCAGATCCGGAATCTCCCTTGAGAATCTCCATTACTTTTATTACGAAAAAATTAATAGTTTCACTATCTCTACGGAATGGAGTCACTTGTGTACTCGACAAAAAATTTTCCAATGCATTTTTTAAATGTGCTCTCTCAAGGAGGTTCATAAAACAAAAGCCAGAAACCCCACATAACACTATTGGTGGAATTCATCAAGGATTATGAAGAATCCTTCTCCTTCACGGTGTGTTATCATAAAAAATGTTCTCGAGTTCTAAGAACGGTCCTGGTTACCTTTGTCAACTGGCATTACTAAGGGATTGGAAACTCCCTCTAAAAATTGCGACTAACAGTGCCACAAATACCCATATGAGCGTTGCTGTCGCTTCGCATCGTTGTTCCAAATACTTCTCGTCCCTGTGCCAACTTTTTCATCTCAATTCCAGCCCGATAATTATCTGCTTTCGGAAGCAGCGCAACGTAACGCAACGTGTTATGTGTGCGTGCGTACGCACCTTAGCCTATGTGCGGTCTTTGTTCAACAAGATGTGCGCGCTGACTGGACACTGACGACGATGAACCGGTCCGTCGAGACCATTTTGAATGCATCTGAAAGCTGCGCCGGCGCTGTAGACGGGCAGGCGGGGGGGGGCTGTAGGGGAGCGGGGCGCACGCGACGGGGCATCGGCGGCAGCCGCGCGCGCGGCGCTTGACCACACGACCGGCTGGCTGGCTTCTCAGAAATAGTCGACGCCACCACCACGAGAACCGCTTACATTGCGCAACTTCGCCGCCGACTGGAAAACCCGTTGTGGAAGAGGTGTAGGTCTGGTCTGGGCACCACCAGCAGTGGCTATGAGACATAGTGGACGAGATTGCAGTTGTTTCGATCTTTGATCTACTTAACCCTTCTTCTAATGAATTCGCGTCTATATTTAACCCCAGATGAAGTTTATCACCCGCTGAACTTTCAAGCAACCCGACTCCAAGATATGGCCGTACAGCTTGCTCCACTGTCCGGTGTGGTTCACCTTTGGCGTTAATCGCTGTTGCGACTATTTGCTGGTTTTTTACTGAAGTTTCGGCTTCTCTAGTGGCTAGCAAGTTTATTGAATTAACTAGAATGCGAGACCTTCTTCTAAGATTCAAATTCAGAGAAATATGTCTTGCTTCACACGGGTAGACTCCAGATCAAACCTAACTTCTTCAGCTCAAAATAATTGAAAAAAAAAATCACTGAAATGAAGGTCAGACGCTAGAAATAAGCACAGGCAGTAAATATCCATGAGAAACTAAAATGGAATAGCGCAGACTCGGTTCACTTACCCATTTTTAGGATGAGCGTTGACTGCCGCGCTTCCTGAACCTGTTGGTACTCCTGCACGTGACAGCTTCTCAAATGCCGAATCATGCCCGTAGTGCTAAAAAAGAGCATTTTGCACAAGGAATTCAAGAATCCTAAAAATCTACAACGGGACGATGTGCCAACCCTCACCAGGGATGGGTAACTATGTACGAGGAGCCGCTGAATATTTTAGCAGCCTTCTTTGGCTACCTTTCTTGCAGCACCTGATCGACAACAACGCCGGCCCAATGTTTTTGGGTACCGGCCCCGAATCTCGTGCTCGGCTGCTCACAAAAGAACACTCAAGAATACTAGACGAGGCGATGCCTTGTTTTGAGAATATTGGAATAGACGATGATCCTCGTCGCTACGTCTCATACTTGAAAAACAACTCATCCACTACTGTAGTTAGACCTTTAGTGAATCAGAGCGGGAAACAGGAACCAGGTTTCTAACTACTGAACTTGTACAGGCATTAGCCATTCAAATTAACCCGTTTCAAACTGTAGTCGACTATTTTTACCATTCACGCCCTTCAAAATATTCCAGAGATATCATGCTCCATGGCGAGAAAATAGAGAGGTCGAGTAGCCACACAAGAATATCCTAAGTGAATTTTTGGGTAACCATGTATGACCCATTCGCAGTATGCACCGTTGAAATTACCCAAGGTGAACCTGTTAACACCGCAAACATTAACCCATCATCAAATCGGGGGTCGACATGTTTACCCTGGGTGATCTCAACAATGCATCCGAGCCTAGAATCGCATGCCCTCGTCTACGTTGGATAATTTAAAACATTGAGGCATGTTTAACTCTACAGGTATTATTTTGAAATTTAACCAGGATATCTCCAAACATGAGAGCATCTCCTACCACCCAGTAGCCCACGCTTAGTCTAGGACCAATTTGAGTCAGAATGTTACCAAAAAAATGTATGGATTCTCTATTCATCCACCATGCTACGTTCGTTTATGCGTGAGAGAACAAGAAAAACGATTAGAGGTGCAATTCCTCAAATTTTTAACTACATCATCCCCTTCCCCTTCCCCCCCCTCCCTCCAATGAGGTGATCATCCCACTATGAGCGGGCAAACGGGGCAGCAAGCGTGAAAAAAATGCGTCGAACAAAAAGAAACCTGCTATTGGTGGCTTTGATCTTCTTCCGACACAGCCGACACTCGGCTGCCTGTTCTGGCGTAGGCAATTCGTCGAAGAATCGCCATACCTGTAAAGAGATTCGAGTCAGTAGAAGTTCATCAAAGGACATGAGTCCTCTGGGTAAGTTGCCCCGTTTATCACAACTGCGTACTTTATCATTTGGGACAAGTAAGAAAGTAAAAGTATTCAGGTTAGGGCAAAAGTAAAGATGGATAAAATAAAATGGTATGGAAAAATATGGTAGCTAGGAAGCATAAAGGCAAACTTTTACAATGAAAGGAATATGAGGTATTGGCAGTTCCTAACAAGTATACTTTTCAAAGCAAACACTATCGACATCCGGTGAATTATGGTTGACGCCTAGCATCAAATTTGCATTGGCCTCGTATGCAAAAACTTATTAGAGATGAAAATTTCACTTGATCTGCTAGCATTGCCCCAAGAAAATGTTGAAGTCGTGACGTAGGAGCTTGAAAGTCATAGTAATCCAAGGAGTTTTGAGGGATTTCTTCATCCACCAGATGATCTGTGCCATATTCTATAGCATTTAACCTCTCAGCCGGAAACCTATTTATTTGTAGCTATTTTATGGAATAAGATCTCAATTCTTGGGACCCAAAGGTAGCCCAAAAGTAATTTATACCCAAAGATACACTTTACTTTATATGACTGTAAGAAATACTTTCCCTCTGAATTTGGTGATCCATGTAATACCAAAATGGCTCATTTAAAATTTAAGTTTTACAAATGAATACCCCTTCTTTCAATTTTCCTCCAGATCCTAACTCACATGAATCGTTTTGAATTTGAAAATCAGAAAATTCGAGGTATTCTTCGATCTCCAGCGGTAAACAAGGCCGTGGGATCATCGCATGCAATTTCGAAACCATTCCAGAACTTTCTTTGCACTAACAAAACGGAGTTACATTCTAAACACTATAAAAATGGAGAAGATTGAAATAATGTCAATATGTGCATAAGAGTTGTCAAATTATCGAGCACAGAAAAACTCAGCAGAATATAAATTCGAATGAATAGCCGATTTTAAATAAGTTTCAGAAAACTAAGTGTTCGGAGAGGGAAGGACCCTAAGGCCGTCCAGGGCTTTTCTCCACTAGTAAGGTTCTCTCCTTTTCGCATATCCAAATTTTCAAATTATTCGGGAACAAATATCAGGGAATCTTCTTATTCTACTCTATTCGTCTATTCTTCTAGGAACCGTCCCAGCATCGAATAGGTTGTTCGATTCTCTTATCCAAATATTTCGTAAAATTTTTTTGTTGTTCCCTCTTTTTCTTCCACTATTTGAAAATACCTCTGTTTTTTTTTTCAGAGAAGAAGTTTTTTTTGAATTTCCCTATAACTGAACCGAAAAAAAGATAATTTGAAGAAACCAACCTTGGCGGTTTTCATCGTCGAACCACCTACCCGTTTTCGAGGCATCGTGTACTCGGAGTTCTGGAAAATTTGCAATAGTCGTCGTCTTCAGGATGGCAAAATCCCCTGTAGACCTACCGCTCTCGGCTTCGTTTCCGACGTGGTCGTGCTGGCCGCCGTCTGCAGCGCAGCGATATGCTGCGATTGCAACGCAGCCACCTGCGATTGCAGCAGCGACTAAAACCGTACAGTTGACTGTGTGGGTAAGCAAATACAAGGAAACTACCTGGAAGTGAGGTGACTGCAGCTGCGAGGCGAATGCCGCAAAAGCCGACGGAAACGACGAAAACGAGCCCGGCTGCGGCAACTGCAGCATCACGCGCCTAAATCGGTTGAATAGCGAATATTGGGGGTAACGCGGCTGGTAATGCTAGACATGCTTGCGAATAGTAAAGCATTAGAGCTGTCCAGGATGAAACTTAAACAGCTGTTGTACATGGCAGTGAATCAATGAAACAAAAAGCGTTGAGCAACCACGCACCCAGGGATAGAAAAGCCCCGCCCACCCGCAGCATTGCGGCAAAGTTGTTAAACATGCAAATTAAAAACAATTACGGAAATTTAAGATATATCGAGTACCATGGAATACCTAAAACAGTTGATAGTCGTATGAAGTACGCATTTCAACAGAACAGGACACGAAGCGGTTATCACGTGGATACTGCATCGGAAAGTAATGCACCACAATCCAGAAAAAATGCATCGAATGCTGTCTGGGTTCTGGCGAGGCTCTGTGTACCAACATAGAAGAGAAAAAAGTTTCCTGGGATAAATCAGGACTTCAGCAGCAATAATTGCAAGATCCTGTGTTCTTATAAAAGCATAGATTCGATATTTATCAAAACTTTTGATCCAGACCTAATCCAAGTATCAATTATCACTTTGTCTTCCAGCAATAATATATTGTATTAGTACAAGAGGTCACTGGGGGCAGAAGCACTCGTAAGGGGGGGGGGGGGCAGAAGCACATGAAGCCAGGCGTCGCATGCACCTACTAGCTTACCCATGGCAATCCCCGGTTTGACACTCCCCAAATTTACCTGTCGTTAATATGGACCTAGATGCATCATTGAGCTTACCCAGGGTGAACCTATCGACACATGGCTAATGATGGATACGCTCGTGTAGTCACCTTGGTTAGTCTCAATGACGCATGCGGTCTATGGAGGTCAAAACGTTCACCCTGGATAAACTCAGTGATACATCCAGGGGCCATGTCCATCGTTGAGGTTGCCCAAAACAAACCTGTTGACACCGCATAAAATAACCCATCGATAGCATGGGCGTCAATACGTTCACCCTGGGTAAGGTCAATGATGCATCCAGGACCAGTACCCTGGGAGATTCCGAAGTCTATGATTTTACCACGTTTTAGGTCCCTGAGAGACGCACAACTCATATTCAATGGTGACATGCTACCAGCTGCAAAGAAACCCAGGTAATTTAGAAGCTTTCTGGGCCGTTTGAATGCCCAAGCAACGCCTGTGGGTCCCACCACGGAAAGAAAACCTCACGCATAGCTTCAACTGGCTGGGCCTGCGTAAACTGGTGTGTCGTTTGACCGTTATCCCACACTAATGGGTAGTGGTTGTGTAGTTTTCACCGCAACATCTCGGCAGGTAAGTCACCATTGTTTGGGTTATTTTCGCAGCAATGATTCACTAGAACCCGGTCACAGTGAACAGCACTTACCCAAGAGGTAAAAAATAACACAGCTGTCGCCTTTGAATGAGAAAAAAAAACAAAAGAACGCGGAAATTTCCAAAAAATGACCCCCATCTCGGATTTGAACAACTTCATCTGGGCGTATTTTCGGCAGAATGGTGCAATATTTAGTGCTTTTCTGCGTATGACGTCAAAATGCATGGCCAGTCATGTCTTTTTATTCAGAAAAAAAGTCATACAGATTCAAAATCGAATACTCGAACTCGAATGAGCAAAAATTTGAATGGAAGAAGAAGAAATAATGCAACTCTAAGGATATTATGTGGACGAATGTAGAATTACGTCCCTTTCTGCCATTTGAATTCTGGAATCAACTTCTGGGTCGTTTACGGAATTGATGGAATTAGTCGGTCTTTAATAGTACTATATTTTTTGTGGCATTGCTGCGGAAGTCCCGATAGGAAGCTCTACTTGCCACCACTGACATCACAGTAAAGTCGAATCGCTTCGATAGAGAACAAAAGGCGCGATTTAGAGCGCTACATAGTGGCCCATAAGTTATGTGGGCCATCACAAGACCCACATGGCCTAAACAGAGAATTGTTGTTTACTGCGTGGTGTATACGGTAGGTACGCATACGCGCGTAACGCTCGGACACGACAACGAATTAGCATTTCGGGTGGCGCGGGCGCGGCGCTCACCGAGCAACTGACTGACTCTGATGGATGTGGACAGAGACGTGCCGACGGCGACGACAAGGAGGACGGACGGGACTGACGACGAGGTCCAACACGGCGACGACGGCCGGGGGCAGACGTGATGGTTACATAGCCTAGATTCGTCTCGCTCGGCCCGGAACGCCTCGGTCAACACACACACACGTACACACACAAACACACACAGCGACAGCGACGAGTACGTGCATGGAACATATCCTGAGAGGCGAAAGCGAAACGGGAATGGTTCGGATTGGCTAGTCGAGTACTCGAGTAAAAGAGGTGAGAGGGAAGAAGCGAGAAATAATCGCATATCGCGGTGCGGCGATTAAGGCAGCTGTTCAAACTGGAAAAGGTATGCTAGGTTCCTCTGGAGCTAAAAAATGCAAAAACTATTTTTCACACTAAATTTTCAATAACATTAAAAGTACTTGACCCCCAGTTCTGGGCCAGCATGCACCATCCCCTCTACCCAGTATAGATGTGTTGGCCCAATAATTCACCCTTTGCCAGCACGATTACATATTTACCCTAGGTAGCCTTCATGATGCATGCAGGCCTTGAAGGGCAAAAGCACGTCTCTTTATCCATCTAGGGTAATAATAGTTGTGGCAATCTAAGGTCAGAAATTTACAACTGGGTAACAAGTGCGTTAGGTGATAAAGAAAAAGCATGTTATTGATGATGTAATGGAAAAAAACAATGGGAAAATTTTCATTAAGATGAGTTCAAAGTTAGAACCTCCATATTGTCATCAGTAGTTCAAGTAATTCATGAGAAAAAAGTAGTTTTAGTTTTCTCACTGGAGAAATTCGGTGGCGGCTGTGCAGAGGAAGAGGAGTGGCGATGAAGGAGAAAAGAAATGAAGCCTCCATCAGAAAGAAAGCTCCAAAAATAACATAAAAAAGGGTAAAAATAGTCAGTCTATCACAGATCAAAAATAGTAAGTCTATCACAGAGTTTTTCGTCTATTTCGTAGAATACATAGTCAGGCAGAATAGGCCTATCCAATTTCTAGGTGGGAGGAAGATGTTACAATGACTAAAAAAAGGTGTCCTTTCTTGAAATTTTTGGAAAAAAATGGAACTCTCTTCATTTGAACGAAGTAATCAAGAGAAAGGGTGTAGCTTAACTCACACAAATGCATGATAAGACAGGAGCAATGAATCTAGGAACGTCTTCCGAAAGAAAAAAAGAAAAGATGTTTCCCAGAGATTCTCCCAGAGAACATCCGGAAAAATCGAACGTAAAAAAAGTTTTGGCCTTGGAAAAAAGCAATCTCTCTCTGGATTACTGCCGTACTGTCGACTATATAGAAGATTTCATAATGTTTAAAAAAAGCATAGTTTTCATATTTTAGCTTGAAAAAATGGCCAGCGATACAATTAGGGGAAACCAAATGGCACCTCAATAGAGATTTTGATCAGAAAAAAAATGAAGCATTTGAACAGTGCCTTCACGATAAATGGGGTATGAAGAAATTATACAACAAATTTTGAGATGCTCCATATTGTTGAGTTCAAAGTTAATTCTTCGAGATGCTTGTGGGTAAGCCCATATAATGCCAGTTTTCAAATGTTACAAAATGAGAAAACATGAGAATTTCAGTGGAGAAGGTTACTATGTCCAGCGTTGAAAAACCGCTTAAAATCATCGAAATCTTCAAATTATTATCAGGAGAACTACTTCATAACAGAACAGTGTCCTACTTGCCTCCAACAACAGAAATTGGAGTGAAATACAAACTCAGTGGACCTCATAGTATACTTAATGGGGAGGAAGAAAATGAGTGACGAAGTCAAGAGTTCGAGGCGGGGATCGCCATGGACAGAGGCGAACAGTAAGGTGGAACGGATTACGTTTACGGGAGGCACGAGAATCCGGGACGCAAAATTGCAAGGAGTAGTGAATGAAGCATGAGATTAAAGAGAAGATCGAGCATCATGAAACTCAAGGATTCTTACTATAGTTTGGAAATGTTGAGAAAATTTCTTTCTGGGCATTTTCAGGAAGAAATTGATTAGGGAAGAAATTGGAAAAGGATGGCTTGTGTCTGTGCCTTTTTCAAAGAATGGAAGGAACCAATTCTTCTAGTGCTGGAGTCAGCTTCCATCTCATATTGACTGGGAATTGTGGTGTTTGCCTTGGGATAGGACTGCGGTGGATGAAAAGTACGGAAAAGGAAGAGAAGGAGGACCAACGAGTTAAGGGACCTAAGGAGGCAGCGGCTAAAATTCTGGAAGCGTTTTCCTGCAAATGTCTAGTTTTCTTTACCTCCCTGTTGGTATCCAGGAACCCGAAGCTGACCCTAAAGGCCGTCCCCAGACTGACTTCTTGCCTAAACCAGGAAGAGCAGTGCCGACCGATGCGCACTTGCAACACAAAAGAAACACGACAGCTAGCCGTCACCGCTGACGAGGGCGGGCATCTCGTCCAGCTGCCGAAACTAAGATGCCTTAGTCCCCCAGTGGGCGGGGCCAGCATCGCGGCGTTTCGGCTACTGTCGTCGTATTACGCTATTGTGTTGGTCAATCGCCGCGAGGTGTGTGGGCGGGGCGATCGCCGCCACCGCCGCCGTCGCCGGCGCGGCCGCCTTGGCCATCGGCGGGTGGATGTAGCAGCACGAGTATGGGAGACGACGAAACGAGTTCGAGATGAACGCCTGAAAGCCCTCGGCAGATGACGCGCGGCGGTCGGCGCCGCGGGGCTCGAACTAGTTGCACATGTAACAAGCGCAGAGGCCAGCGCAACCAGCACTGCACCTCCATAGTCGCTGCCGGCTAGCCATCCGAAACGAGTTTGCCGAGGAGCGGGTCAGCAGCAGCAGCAGCAGAAATGCTGGCCGCGATGACTACCGCGGGCGAAGAAGAAGATGATGACCACTGCGGCTAAAGACTAAAGCAACAACGTACTAAGCAAAGGCGCCGCGATTGTCCAGCAAGGGACCGGGAAAGAGTGGAAATCTGGATATTTAACCTAAACACCTAGAATTTGGGAACAGTACTCAACCTTTACTTGAACAGACAACCTCACTTTAAGAAAATCCTTCAAAGTATTTTTCCAAACGTTAAAATCTACTACTATAGATGCCTTCTCGACCACTAGTTAAGCTTCCTACATTGTTTTTACCCTAAAATTTTTGGCTATAGGCTGTTATAATTAGCTAGTTGTACTCTAACCAAGCTCAAAATATTTTCTGAAACTGTTTTCTCGTCACTAGTAAATCAGTGACCGGATGCACCATTGAAAGGATTGGTAAACTCATACACTTGGGTATGATAACCCACAGTTAACAGCTGGGGCCGCATGCATTATTGAGATAGCCCAGAGTAAACGTATTGACGCCTATGTTAACTATGAGCAATTTTGCGCGATGTCACCACATTTACCCTGGGTAATCCTAATGGGGCATACCACGCCTGGAAAAAATACCGCCATGCATGGGTAAACATGTTCGTGGGTGTGAGGTTAGGGGTGAATTTGACTACTTCGGCAGGTTTACCATGGGTAATGTCAATGAGTCACATGGGTCCAGTTGCGTAAGAACCCCATATAGAAATCTCATCTACCAACATTTCCAAAATTGGCGTATAGAGATGAAGGAAAAGACATTTCATGGATACACTCCAAACCTACAAAGCCTTAATCGTCATTGGGATTATCCAGGGTAAACACACTGGCACCCGTTCTAACTATGGGTAAATCTGAGGTTGTTAACACGCTTACCCTGGGTAATTTCGGTGATCCATGCGACTCCAGAAGCACTTGCCAATTCTTCGCCAGCTTTAATTCAATCTTCAATTAAATTTTTTATTTGCTGCCATGAACGTTCTGAAGAAGAATTACCCAGTGAAAAGTAGGAAGAACATGAGTAAATATTTACAGAATAGTAGTAAGTTGAGTACTTCAGAGAAAGTGACTAATGATTTATTTTGAATGAATAGTTTCGAAAAGGGTTCAATCCACAGAATGTAACTAGGAAGTTCCCCCAAGCTTTCCAATCCGAGAAAATTACTTTCAAATTTGAAAGCAGCTTCAGACAAACACATAAAACTCGTACATAATCTTGGCTTCGCATATTTCAACTTCTCCCCTACAAGGTAGCTGGTAATAGGCTGAATCTGGGGAATATAGATTTACTCAGAGTATTTGAAACTGTTAGTCTTCGAGGTTTGTTGCCCTGTGAAAAATCAGAAGCACCGCACCCCTCCGTGGTCAGATTCCAGTGTCTTTTGCACCCCGGCGCGTGTGGCGCAGTGGTAAGAGGCTCGCTGCGCACGCACACGGTCGATGGTTCGATCCCGCGCCCGTGGCCAACCAAGCCATCCATCCCTCCGGGGTCGGTAAATTGGTACCAGAGGAGTCTGGGAGGATGAAGCACTGACTTGGTTCATCGGATGCCCCCCGCAAGTCACTGTAAAGGGCACATACGCATTCAACGCCTCTACGATGCTCAGATGAAGTCGAATGCGTGGCGCATCCCTCGTGATGGGATTGATCAACGCCGACCACTTTATCCTTTTATCCTTTGCACCCCGGCTATTGTCATTCTTTTCCAGGTGATCGTAGTTCTTCTGGCGAGAACGGACATGCTTCGCGAGATTTACGTGAGTAGCCCTGGGCTTCGTTCAGATTCCACAAAGCTAGAAGACGCCCCCGTATTCCTGCTTGCTGTTCTTGTATTGTGTTTTAACGCTTCACTATCCTGCGGCGACGTGAAGACTGGCCTTCCTGTCGTGACTTTTTGCTGGCTGTTCGTTATAGATGATCTGGGGCGGTCTGGCACCGAGCCGGTTATGGTGGCTTAGTCTGGCCTGCAGTCGGTCATCCAGCAGCCGGCTCCCCTGAAGCGGCTACTGCCGGGCGGGGGGAGGGGGCAGCCATCTCCCGATTTTAGTCAAGGTCGAGGCACTCGCATGAAAGCCGCCCAAGTCTCTTCGGCACAGATTGACAACCTGCAACAGCAATAGCAAGCAAGCAGCTAAGAAACACTTGTGTGCTGGTCGCCGCGACGTCGGAGGCGGGTGGTAGAGGCGCGCGGTGCAGGTTGGAGAACTGGATACGAGGCGGTTGGCTTGGCGGGGCCCCTCGACGCACATGTATCTCGCAAAAGCATTGCGCAACTGGGCACCCCACTCGTCATCGAAGTGACCATGAGAGAGAAGCTAGCTGTTCGGGAGATATAGATGGCGGGGGGGGAGTTGGGGGAGCGGGGTACATGCAATAAAAGACTAATCAAGGGAGGGTAAAATGCCAAGAAAGGATGAAAAACGCACCACTGTAGCTGCTGTCTTGTAAATACTCAAATTCTGCTTACTTTGAGACCCACCAGCCTGCCATGCTCTCTCCAGAAAATTTCAGTATTTCTGGAAGAACTGTGCCACCACCTCTTTTCATATTGCAAAGCCTCCTAATTCTCTCGAGTAACCCCTTCAAATATACCTTATCAGGTTCAGATAGGCCGACCAGAAAATTTCAGAGGTTTGCAGAAAACAATCAGCGCTGCTGTAGCGGCTCCGGATAGTATCCATACTATCACTGCTAGCATAAGCAGTACTAAATTACAGTTGTACTACAGTGGAGAGTAGTTCGAATAGTGTTGTTCGAATAGTGTGATGGCCCTTCCACCTTGAATTCATGATCGCTTCCTGTATTTTGTCAACCACATGGATTCACCATAGTAAAAAAAATATGTAGTAAAAATACCTGCTTAAAAGTAAGTGCAGCTACAACAATCAGTTTTTGTGAAAATCCCTTGCTCCTCAGTGACAAAGGTGATTAGTTTTACAAGCACGTATCAGTCTCACCTCTAAATTCCTAAGTCTCAGCCTTTGCTCCGGCACAGAAAGGATTGTCTTAACGACTTCTCGGAAGACTACAGGGTTTACTGGGATTACCAGGAGTAGACTTGATAACACCCTTCAAATTTACCCATAGCTAACATGAAAGTAGACACGCTTGCCTTGGCCAATCACAATGACGCACACAGTCTCAAAATAGGTTTACAATTGCGTTCTTGGGTTACCGTCACCTCTACGGCCCTAGGCTATCTAACACCTGGACATACTACCTAAATTACAGGTTGATCAATGCCATATTACAATTCCCAATTCACAAATCATACTAAAGATTAGTCTAATTCCGGATGTGTTTAGCTTTTGCCAACATTCCCGCCATAGTAGTGGGAATAATCTGGGTCATGGACCAGTTTTACAATAGGTAAAATTTATAGAAAAAATAAGACAAAATAAAGGAAGGAAAGTTCAGAGGGAGGACAGTAATGAGTCCTCTACGGCCAAGTGCTTGGAGCATTCCTTTTAGTAACCAATGCTTTTCTAGGATTTTTTCGAAACATTTCCTGGATTGCTGCAACAAGTCCCATTTGACCTAGTCTGTGGTACATTTTAATCTCAATAAATGAATAAATGAATAAATTCCTCTCCGGCCAATGCTCTGGATCGACAGCGAGGAATTACAGCATCCCTGGCCCACATGAACTCCTCTGACCCCACCCCCGCTCGCAACCAGTGCAACAGTCCTCGATTAAGATAAAAGCTTGAAAACTTCCGCTATGTCATCCAGCCTTTGCTGTCATCTGGTATAATCTCATCTGATCCAATTATGCAACGCCGTACATCGAGTTTCAATTAGACCACAGTCGGCCATCATCGGACTGTATTGACGCATAAGAGATGCTATACGCGGGATGTCGAAAAAGCAGTCTCTGGACTCTGAGCGGAGAGCGGCGGAAATCATTTATTCCAGAGGGGATAGAGGACAATAAAACTACAAGCTAAGTGTGTGTTTTTAATAAAAAGGCTACATTGAAACCCACAACACGTAAGTAGAAAAAAACAAAGTGGTGGGTTAAAGTATCGCATAGTTAGGTTAACAGTTCCCGGCAACACAGAGCAGTAGAACTGTTTTCCTACAAAATTAGGTTTTCTATAGAATTCTTTCTCGTCAACTTTCCCATATCCGCGACCAGTAGTTTATTCACCAAGGAATAGAGCTGATGAAGAAATTTCAAATAATCATTAATGCACTGCACACGAATGGAGACCGCGACGAGCCACCGCTGCTGCGCGGTAAACCATCTGGGCCGCCGCGATAGCAAACGTCGTAGCTAGAATTGCCGTTGCTTTCCCCACTAATATTCTTGTTTGAAACATCCATAGTTTAGGAGTATCAGTGACGAAATGATGACGCTAAAGAATCGCGGCACGCACCAGATTCCACCAAGAACCGCAGCATGCACCTGATGACCTGCCGCGCTGCGTAGGTAAGGCGTCGCGGTAGTCTATAGTCTCTATAGCCAGTAATAATTTTCCTTCACTGTACAGAATCTTTAGAGCTCTCGAGTGGAAATATTTGAATTTTCTTATTAACTAAAACTTTATTTCACTTTCTGCAACCAAATGAGTGCCGATCGATAAGGAAAATAAAATATAATTAAGGAAATAGCAAAGTAAGTAAACAAAAACAACAACGACTGAGGTGAAGTTTTCCTAAGAAATCAGCAAAATAAAAGTTCCATAGCGCTGTAGCGGGAATGGACTATTCGGCGGGCTCTGTGATTGGCTACTTGGACGGACTGGCCAATCGCAGTACTTTGCCGCACACATTTTCCGGGTACAACGCTGCAAACCCAGAATAAAAACTCGAAAAAATGGGAAAATATTTCAAAGAAAAGCAACATAATGTGAATCCATTGAAGGCAAACGCCACAAAGCCTCCCACAGATAGGGAGCCCAAGTTAGAGCCCAAGCCCAAGCTACAGGAAGCATGAGAAGATTTACTAGTACATCTAGGTCTGGGTAATACCTTAGACATATTCAAATTTGAAATTGCGATCCGGGGCAATGAGAAATTCTGGATTCCCGCGGAAGAACAATGAGTACAACCATCTGAGAAATGTAAAAAAGAGATTACGGGCAGTTAAGGGCATTCTCCTTTTCGAATATTTCAGTTTATTTAGATCAGGTAGGTTTTGAAATGATAATTAAATTGATCAATTTATTCAGTCTTATTTGATCCTAAGCGTACGTAATTTCTGGTATTAGCGAAATGAAGCTCAAACACCAACGTTCGCATGCTAGCGCCCTTAAATGCAGAACTTTTAAAAAATCATAACAAGTAGAATATCAGTAGTTTCACACATCAAAATTTAAAATATAGCGAGGTACGTAAAAGCTGAAATTCCATAAACCATTTCCTTCAAAATCTCGACGCTAGCAAACGCTGATCACTTGTCTTGTTGGCGACTGAGACGACGCGATCGCCGGCGCGATGTCGCCTCGTCGTCGAAGCGAGTTGTGAGTGGTGATGAAGTAGGTCAGTCGAGTTGATGGCAAAAAGCGCGGCAGGGCGGATACGATGCGAATTTGAGGCGAGAATTGGTTTAATGGCGGATCGAGGTGTGCAGACGAGACTTCTTAGCCGCGCGCCCGCGCGTTTTGAGAGTGCTCGCGCGACTGCGTGCATGCGATTTTATGACTATTGTCGAAATAGGCGCGACAAGGTCGCAACATGCAGCAGCAGCGTGACACCGCAGGCATTGTAGGCTTGGCTCAGCAAATCTTTCCAACGTTGAAAATTATTTTTAGCCCTCCGGTGTAATCCTCGAGGATGAGAGCATCCAGCATGGTGCAGTGTTGGCGACTGCCCGCCCACAATCAATACGCATCAAAAATAAAGCCGCCCGCCGCGACAATTATAGGTGCTATACTTCTTGGGGACTAAACTCACAGCCTCGGAACGGTCTAGTTCGCCAAGAAAGATTAGGCAGACCATATCGAATGGACAGCAGGAAATTAACAAATGGATGGATGAGCGGAGTGGATAAAAATCGGTGAGAACAGACAAATGCCGCTCCGTTTCTCTCCCATGGTTGAATAAATTGGATACGAGTCCAGAAGTATCGGGTTGAAGGAAGGAGGCAATGTACCATAAAGAACTACAGCAGAGATAATTTATCTCCCAGAATAGTAAAGAAAACAAAAAATGGCTCAAAGCAGCAGTTTAGGCCTAATCACTTTTTGGTTTCCGATTCCTTCCCCGGAATTAACAGAGGGCTTACTGGATTGGTCAAGGAGTATCAACAGCACACTGAAGGACTGCATGTGGTGGTGCTAAATGAAAAAATGCTGAAAACTAATAGAAGTTCTACACAACCGCCAAGGAGCTGCGGTAAGGTGCTCTGAAGATAACCCATTATTTCTTGAAGATGGTTATAATATAAAATAGTAATATAAATATAACCAATATCAATACAAAAGCGAAAAGGAGGAGGGTTGGGAGAATTTCGACTCTCAAGAGCCCTGTTCTAAGCCAGAACTATTAAAAGAACATGTTCATAGTAAAATGCGGAAATACCTTATTGTGAATTCTTGAACGAATCAGTGCGACCTATCGCAAAAATTCAGGAAAAAAAGTTCCCACGAAACCATAGTGGAAGAACACGGAATTTTGAAACTGACGGAGTTAAAGTTTATAGAAAACCGTCGTTGAAAACCCGGGGAGAGTCAGAGGATAGAGTAAAAACTATGTTCAAAACAAGCAAAAAAAATAAATTGAACAAGTAAGCCAACAAAGATGTTCTGCTGGGAAAAGCCAGGTGAATAGCGAATGCAAAACCAACAAAAATTGACCATGAAAAGCCAGGCCGAAGCGACACCGTACGGGCAGAGGGACAGATTCTTCTTGCACATTCAAAAAACAACGATTTCAACAGTGCAAGGAAGTAGAATTTTCCCGGAAGAAACTGGAATCGTGGGAGAAATTCGAAACACTTGACGATGGTTATCGATGTTGACGGGACCGAGATGGCCGTGTGGCGAGTGGAGCTCGGTGGTGGCGAGAATGTTGCCATTGTGCGTGGTGCGCGCGCCAGTCACGGCGATACTCAACGACAATTAGCCGGCTGTCCGTTGTCGGTGACAAGGTTAGCACAACGTTTGATAACATCTCGCACGCGCCGGCCGCAGCGCAGCGCAAACTTCTATTGTTAGCGCTGCGGGAATGACCCTGGGTCAGCGAAATCAAATTTACCCCCTGGGTGGGTAAAACTCCCCTCAGGATGCGACCATACTGGAAAAGTGACATTTTGAAGACACAGAATCCAGTGTTTGCCCCTCGGAATGGCCTCATCCACAACACAATCCCCCTCTTGACAAAGACCCATTACAGTTCCGCGCCGCATGCTTCGGCTCTCCGCTCGAAAAGTGCTCTATCGTGAACTGAGTGACCACCGCCGCCGACAGCCGCGATACCCGCCCGTCCCGAGTGGATTACCCCGTCGCGCCGATGATATTACCGTATCATCACCCGGCGATTACCTCATCTGCGTATATCCTGCCATGACCCTTCGTATATCCGGTGAGTTCGTGATGATCGTAATCATCCGGTCGATGTATGGAGGACACTGACCTCGATCTGCTCACATTCTGACAATGAGCCGAAAACAAATCACATCAGAGTGTCATGAACTAAAATGTGCTGGAAACGGCGAGTTTGCTCGAATGGTCGCTTTCCGGAAAATGTATTTTCAAGGAATAAGAGGCGGAAAAATTTTTTATGTGACCACGATCTCTAAAAAATCAACGTAATAGGTCGTCAAGTTAGTTAGCAGGAAAAGATTACTGTTCATAGCATAATCAGTGTGTTTATAAAAGGAAACAGTGAACAACCCTGGCGGAAAATCCAAATGCAGAAGGAATGCCATCCAGAAAGAAGAGTCATGACGGCCTTCACTTAAAAATCATTGCCTCCAGCTATTATACTAGGACAATCCTCACTGTTGCCTCACAGCGCCATCCTCATGATAGACTGGTCAAGTATCTTGCCTTCTATTTGGTCTGATACCTGCTTGTGACCCATCCTACCCACTATGTTACCCATCTTACCTAGACCATGTTAACCGTCTTATCCACCCAGATTACACAGCCTCGAAATCCCTGAGTCAGTCAACGTTAAAGCCGTGAGATGGTCATTTTTGGGCGGCATGCATCATTGAGATTAGCCAGAGTAAAAGTGCTAACACCCCCATATTCACCCTTTAGCAAGGGCGTAACGAGGGTACTCTGGGTAAATCATAGAAATCGGCCTTAGTTCCTTTCCTTTTGTTGCGATTTTTCCTTACTGAGGCCTCGTGCATCACTGAACTTTCTTTAGGATGAGCTTTTTAACAACCATCAAATTTGCCCATCGTCAACACAGTCGTCGACACACTTACCCTAGGTAATTTCGGTGATGTATCCGAGCCCTGATAACTAGCAAAATGAGTGCCCAAGGCCTGGTTGTCTCATCGGAAGGAGAGGTAATCTCATGCCCATTGTATAGGAGCTGGGTATACAGAACGTCACGTATGGGTAAGTATGATGATGGTTGCTGGTAAAGAGTGAATTTGGATATGTTAACACTTTTCCCACATATAATCTGATGAATCTGGGCACTGTAGTGGCAAGTCTACGTTCTCACCTATCTAAATAACACGGACCGCATGCATCATTGGGGTTACCCGGGGTAAATGTGCCAACACCTCACAGATTTACGAACCGTTAGGCAGACGTCTAGGCAGTTACCAAGGTAATCTCAATGATGCATTCAGGCCCAGATATGTGACCCAGAAGGTAAACCAGGCTGACCCAGTCAATATGGCCATGGATGCGGGAGTATGATGAATTACCTCTTTATTCTCAGGTAAGAATATGATTCCGAAACAGAGCAAGAATAGTAGATTCTTCTATTAGAATGGAAGAGATTCAATTAAGCTTAATAAAATAAGAAAATTTGCAAATTACGGTCTAAAATGATGGAGGAAGGAAACGAAGAAGTAAAAAATATGTTGATAGAGAAGAAAAAAATGTCAATAGTGTAGTATCCAAAATTTAATAGTGAAAATCTAAAGGAATAGGTAGCTAATTGCCCGTTTCGTTCCCTGGCCAGTTAAAGTTGAAGTAGTTTGTAGTATGTACGGAATGAATTGAGACACGATCATATAAGCAAAATCAGATTCTAGCGAGCAATATAGCGAAAAAAATTGAGATGGAGAGGAAGAGTTGAAAATGTATTATATGGAGCTCTATGGAGCTGCAGAGCTGGAGTTCCTGCTGGCACTCTAGGGATCAACCCATTTTTTTCCAGCACCGCACCCACCAAAATGAATGGCCGTTAAGTGCGCTTGATGCATGCCGACTAGTTGAGACCTGAGAAGCGAGACTTGTTCGAATCTGATGGCTGAGGAGGGCGGGGGGGGGGGGGTTGTCAGATCGCCCGACGCTCAGCACTGCCGGCTGACTGAGTTCAAATTGTTAGTGGAGAGATGAGGTTGCAGTGTGTTCGTACGTCGGCGAAGCTATGTATTTGCGTGACATGAGGTGTGGACGTGAGTCTCATTAGATGTCCTAACCCAGTTCGGCCCCGACAGTGTGCATTACATGCTCGACTTGGTGCCGCCGACGATGAACACACGACGACGTGGAGGCCGCGTCGTGTGTCCTCATCGTCCCCCTCTGCTGCAACCTCCCCCCCCCCTCCAGGTCGTACACAACGAGACAAAGCCCCATTCGTCTAGCACTTAGTCGCGGACCCCTCATCCAAACCTATGGATGAGACTGAAAAAAAGGCTATCAAGGTATCCTCTAGCCTACATACGACGATGAGCTCAATAGCCGTGGAAGGATGACGACACTCTAAGCAGCAAGTGCCGGGGAAAGACCAGGAGAAAGAGTGCAAGCAAGGAAAAGATTAGGAGAAATAATGAGAATTGAAATAACTTGGATGAGTGAAAAAAATGAATGAGGATAATGAAGAGAGAAGTTCCTTGCGAGTCTCACTGGGACAACCGAAAACAGAAAGATTTGAAAAGTGCAGAAGCGATTTTCCATCCTAATAAAACGTCCAGGAAAGGAATCGAATCGAGTGCCGGTGGTTTTTTTTTTCGAAAATATAGGATATATGAAAAAGTGAAGCTTAAGACATATGGAAAGCAAGAGAGGGTAAACTGTTCAAACATAAGGACTGGTAAGCACTCCGGAAGTCCTAGGTGATCAAGAGATCAATTCTCGAGAATCTATATCCTCGTGCGGACTGGATACCTTGCGAATACGTGAGCACCAACTCTACTGATCAAGACGCTCATTCTCGTTTCAAAAACTGTACTTACGTAGTTGTTCCTAAAAAATAAAAATTAGTATAAGATTTTCCGCCTTTGAGCTTCATTACTTTGTCTTTATACCAAAAACATAACATAGTTGTATTCTTCACTTTAACACCCAAACGAGTAACTAATGGAATCCCTATCGAGCTATTCTCTGACAAAAAAAATCTCGAATTCTTCTTTGACTTCCTTTCCGATTCTTATTATTCCATTGCGCTAAGGTGCTATAGAAAAGAGTCACGATTAAGGGAACTGATAGATCCTTGGGAAAGGCAGCTAAATTGATTGAATTGCCAGACAAACTGTAGTAATGACCGCAGAAGAAAGAAATTTCGACCACGTGGTTAAGAAGCGAGAGAAGGAGAGACAAAAGGATTGAGATGAACTGCAGCAGGAAAAATCTGTGTAAAGGATGGTTCGGAAGGACCGCAGCAGAAAACTGGAATAGCCGCAGGTCACTTCTCTAATCTTTTGGCTTGCTGCTGCAGTCCTCTCGAGGATTTTCCCGAATTAGGCAGCTAGTTCAGAATTACCGTTATTGTTCTGCTTTTTTTCTTCATTCTATTGAGGCGGAGGGTAATTCCTTTTTTCTGGAAAACGACGGGGGCTTGTACTATACTCAGGGGGCAGAATTCACGAGTGTTACAGAAATAGTACTCATCCTCCAGGTATCTTGATGTGGACGAGTTTCCTAGGCAGAAACGGAGAAACTTGGTGCTAATCACTCGTTTCAACAAGCAGAGGCAAGTAGTTATAGAAAAGGCGAAATCTATTCCATTGAATCCAGGAAATTGGTCCACGTTACAGGTGTGATGAGCAACTGTACAATATTTGCCGAATCACTTCAGAAGCCCATGTTTTTTTCGTGCCCTTCCTTTAGCAAAATAGAAAATTGTTCACACGGTGTTGCGCACGAGTCCTTAGCTTTGGAGCTGTTGGCTTTGAGGGATTTTCTCTAAAAATTTGGGTTGCTTTAATTTTACGTGTAAAATTCACGAATTTTTTCAGGAGGACATGGAAAGAAGCCTGCAGGGCTTTGATTCATGAACCGATAGTCATGCTTATCTCTGAAGGCTAGCGCTATTGGTTTTCATATAGACTACACTGTGGTAAGAGACGCAGGACGTGAAAATTGGTTTGTTAGCCTGGTTATGCGTTCATGAATCCTAGCCCGGGATTGGAGTGACTCGTCCTATCGATAACTGGACATTCATGAAGTTTAACCCTTACCCAAACCCCTTCACGCCAGTTAATCACAGTCACCATAACTGCAACGATCTAAACTCCCGAGAGCAAAACGCAACGAACACCACACGTCTCACGGCGAATGCATCGTTTCAAAGTGTTTATCGGAGGTCGTTGAGGATCGTTGGATCGCATGGCGGCGGCGGCGGCGCGATCGAGGAGGTAGACGAACGCAAATGTGTGATCGTGTGGTTATCCCATTCGACAGTGCATATCCGGGCCGTGCGATGGCGTCGCGAATCAGCGACGCGAGACTCGCCTCCATTGTACGAAGCGGGTCAGACCATCACCACGACGACGAACGTCAACGTCGATCCGAGAACGTCTCGTAAACATATCACTCAGGAGGAGGAGGAATTGGTGGAGGACCGGGACGGTTGGGAGGCAGAACCAGTGAGGAGGAGGTGGCAGTGATGAACTGATGGGAGAACTAACGGATGAAGGTGTCTACAGGTAGCGGACCGTAAGCTTGCACTGGATATTTTTACTCGTTCAAAAACGGAATTCAATGTTATTGAACCAGCTTTGCGGTTAGGTAGCCAATACTTCGGGGATGGTTAAGCCAATGTGCACTTATACTATTCTGTTATTTTCCATCTGTCTTTATATAATAGCACTTGGGATGATGCTAACCGTTTGGTGTGTTGAATAAATACATAAACGAACAAACAAAGTAGTAAACAGGTAAATGAATGAGTAAAATGAAACCCTTTGCAATGAAACCCAGAACTTCAAGAAATTTTCGGTGACGACTCCATGAAAGTGGAAGCGTTACCTTCAATGGGTAAGTACTATTACCTCAAATCCGGAAATTGCTGCGCAGCGGGAAACTAAGGCTTGTATGCATCAGTGAGATTACCCAGGGTAAACGTGCTGACGTCTGTGCAAACGAAGCGTAAGCTTGTGTGGTGTTAACACGTTTACCCTAGGTAATCTCAGTGACCCATGCGACCCTAGGAGGATTCCAAGATGTCGCAAACAATCTGGAGAATAATGAAGTTGAAGATTAGGCATGGCCGCACGGTCTTTGTTAAGGAGGGTAAAAAACTGAAAATATCTCTTCATTCTCCTTTTCTTTCCTTTTTTTATTTACATGAGATTAACCTATCAGAACAGTTCGCAGTGTTTACCCTGGAACTATAACGCCCTCCACTAGCCAAAATAACAAGAGTACCAGTCAAAAATAGCTAGTTAATTGCATTCGGCCTCCCGGTACCGGTAATGCTAACACAATTTTCTGCGAGAAATCAGTGACGCGGATCCGGCGCTTCGAGGCCGACTGGATGCTGGCCTAGCAGAGCGGCCAGGAAAACGCGAATTTTTTCGCGGGACGAGATTTCGGCCAGTTTATGCGAAGATCGTGATCGTTTACGTGTGAAAATGGCCTGTTCTCCTGTACTTCAGTAACTGCAAACGGGTAAATCTTGAATTTTTGTTTTAGGGAGAAACTGTGGATAAATTACGGTGGCCGTCGCAACTCCATAAACCATATAAGGCTCCCGATCCACGCTATTCATTGCCGATTATACTACGAAGGAGTGATTCGCACGGTAATTGCTTTCCGACCAGCCTTGAAAGCCGACGTAAACTGATCCCACGCCAATATCTCCACGGACCCCAACGCTGTACTGGTTTCCATCCAGAACGGAACGCGAATATCAGCGCATCTACCGTAGCAGGCTGACCGCGGCGAGAAAAAAAAACGCAAATGTGCGAGGACTTTCAGGCAGAACGGCGCACAGTTTACGACACAACGCTGGTGTGGGTCTGCTCGATCGTGAGGGCGAGCGTCGTTTTTAGCGTGCGGACCGGCCTCTCGTCCCTAAAAACGACTCACTCCTGCGCTCCATATGTCGACGAACAAAGAAGCATCAACACAGTATCGCGCTGTGTGAGGATAAATGACCAATGTGAGCTGTGGAATGCCGGACACTCACTGAGCGGCGGCTCAGTGCGCCGAGACAGATCCCACGGATTGACGCAACCCTTGGGATCGTTGCGATTCGGCAACGAGGGCCTCTACAAGTCCTTACTTTCTTGTCAAGACTTTCATAATCAATTCCTGCCATAACGCCATTTTTTGAAGCTACGGCAAAACGAGAGTGAGAGGTTAGGGCTACGGTATGCGGGTGCCACTAGTATCCTCCTCCTATATAAAGACTGTTAAGGGACCAGATTTTTCGAGGGTCAGACCACAAGAGTTTTGCGGAATCATGTGTATCTTTTGAGTACAACAGCAGCACATAGGTAATGTTGTAGAAAGAATGCAGACCGACAGAAGGTTAAACGGTTTAGGGAGTCAGTTGGAGTCAGATTACATAATACTTTCCACTACTTTCCATGCAGAGCCACGCACATACATAACGCAAACCACAAATAACCTTTTCGGGACAGAGAAGTTGTCGAATTTCTGACCAGAGGCCACATGCATCGTTGAGACTAACCGGGATAAAAGTTATAGTATCACACAAATTTACCCATAGCCAGCACGGGTGCCAACACTTTTACCTTGAGTAATCCCAATGATGCATGCAAGCCCAGAGCACCTAATGATACATTGAACAGCTTTACCACGGAAAAATAGGCGATCATAGCTTCAGAGCGCGATCCTTGACTAGCCAGAAAATGCAAAGAAAGACGTTCGCAATTTTTCCACAATGAACTGCTACAGCACAAGCGGTTGATATGAAAATCAGTGAGAGACTCCTCTCCCCCTTGTGCTCCAAGTATTTTATTCGCTCATTTGCCTTTACTTCTATGGGCCTTGTGCCCATGTGACCGTGCCATGCTAATATTGAGTTTACCATAGTTTGTGACAGTTCCTACGCCTAACATGACTTGCACACCACGAATGTATCAGTAAATTGAGCCTGTGAAAATCTCCCTCGTTCTTGCCAAAAATCATGGCTTTAAAGGCAGAGGACCACCTCGTTTCTCACTTAGACGATATCAGCATATCCTTGACCTATTCCCCATGCTGATTCCAACAACGTACAGCTTAAGTCACAGAAGTGACAAAAACCCTGTTTTTGGTAGGGTCAAAGTGCCCGCTTTTTGGAGCAGGGGCGGATCCGCTCCAAAAAGCGGGTACTTGGTGCTGGCTGCCCGCCACGGCAGCAACGTCGGGAGAACACGTCTTGTCCTGTCCGATCGATGAGATCAACGGTGATACACGTCTTTGCACGTAAATTTGTCCCAGCAAACTGGTACAAACCCCGTCACGGAAAACGGGGTTTAGAGACCATCTTGGGACATTTTAAGTACATTGCCGGAATCAGCGCATCGAGGAGGTTCGGAATATGTTAATAACTCGAAAACGATATGAGGTGGCCCTCTGCCTTTTAAATTAAACATACCCATCGACCCAACAAAACCAATCCAAGCCAACAAACTTATATTTCATTATACATGGAAGAAAAGCATAACTACGCTACAGGGATAGATCCGCTTGTAAGCAGACTTAGAATTCTTGCCATGGTACACACGTGAGAGTTCATGCATCGGTCTCCCTCCCGGTAAGCTCTCGACTGTTCGAGTAGCCGGGAAATTGGGTTTTCGTTTTGATGCTATCGTTTTTGGAACGTTCGTTTCATGAAATTTAGCTTTTGAAAACACGACGAGCTTCATATCCGGAGAGGAAGAGCTCTACAGCCGTTGAGGAATGCTTCGAGTGCCTTTTAACCACACTTCTTGTTCAACTATTCTTTGGCTTTACTAACAAGTTTCTTTCTTTTTCTTATATTTTATATACATACATACTCTGTTGTATGATTATAGACTACCATCAGGTTGATAGGATACATACTTTTTCGGAATATCGGCGAACAAACCTTCCAAAGCAGGCAGTCGATTGCAGGCAAACTTTAAAATAGTGTCAATTGCCAGCATAGGTCCATTAGGCTCGTCCAACTCGACCATACCTGGTCCAAAATTGAAGTCCTAGGAATGCTCAAAAAATCCATTGAGTCGTGTGTAAGTTGTTCAACTGAAGAGAGGAGTAGAGCATCTAATATCCGCCACTCCTTCTTGCGCTCATATTTAAACATCGACCTCTTCAAATTCAGTGTTAAATTTGGCGGCGACCGGATGTGTCGTCCAGAACGCATTGAAGCGCAGTGGGTGCAAACACGCACACGTCGACGTCGATCACGATCGAGGTCACTATGCATCGCGCCGTTGTCGTCGTTACCCGGCTGCAGTGTTGCCATTTTCGGATGGACGAGAGGCGAACGAGATGAGGAACGAGGGATTGTGCTCGTAGCCTGATTTCTGGTACTAATTACTGATGAGCGATGACCGCACTTTCTTGTGAAGGACTACGGGGCTTCGATGCATCATTGAGATTACCGTGATAAACGTAGCGCTAACGATAAGTAAATCTATGAGGTAACGGTATGTTTATTCTTTGTAATCCAAACAATGCTGCGATTGGGCACGATCAATGTCCGTTCAATTGCCACCGAAGCTCGAGTGGCGGATTCAGAGACAGTAAGGACTACGGATGTGGCTGGAAGACGGACAGATCTGTTCAGTGCTGCCGATTTCTCAAGATCCATGGAAAACCATGAACGCATTACTTTGTCTGTGCGATAGAGAATAAGTAAATGTAAATGTAAATGTAGACGACACCCGTGCACACGCTAGGTAAATCTGTGCGGTGTTGACACGCTTACCTTGGGTAATCTTAATGATGCATGAGATCCCAGGTGAATACCAAAGTCATGGGAAGGAAAGCGCGTAGAGTGCCACAAACCCCATCGACCAAAGGTTCGCGTGCACGTTGCGTCGCGTGCGCGTTGCGGTTTTGACTGCGGTAGGTCAGCGCAGGCGCCGCTCAGGTGTTTGATGATAATGTTCACCAAATTCTAACTTACAGAAGCGTTTTTTTCTGCAGTTTTTGACTATAAGTTTTTTCTCATCTTGTGCTGCTATGTTAGAATGGGATTTAGGCTTGCAATCCTATCCTTTTCATATTTTCTTAATATTTTTTGCCTAAACTGCGTTGATATGCCACAATCAGAGCCAACACTTCCATGTAGACTTCCACGAGCCATGCACTTCTTGACAGAACGTGCAGGGCATAGTCATTTGCATAAATATCGAATTCGTATTCAGCTGTCTCAAATTCCAGAGCAGTTGTCGTTTGGCAAATTCGCGGTGTTGCCGTTACGATGATAAACGGTTCGGCAACGAAAATGGAAATTTATTAGGTGACAGATGTGGTCCAGTAACGCCCCGTCTCGTTTATTTCAAACGTTCCGAACATAGCGACAGCTTCGCCTTTGCCGACACTTGCCGACGACAAGATAAATGAGCCGTAAAGCGACGTGCTGCGCGCTCCGCACAAGTTGCATATGTTCCTGAAATTGGAGCAGGTCGAGTCGATTAGTACATGACTAGTTTTTTCTTGTGGACGAAAAAAAAAGAAAAAAAGCCTGTCGACTTCTGCAGCTGTTGAAAAAAAGATTTCTCGCGTTATCAAGCATTACGTCAATTGCAATTTTTTCTGGAAGGGAAAATTGCACGAATTTCACGGAAAGTCATGCAGAAAGTGTATATTTGTTAGAAACAATTCTCTGTTAACCTGCGATAAAGTGAAATTAGATTCTTAAAGTTGTGCACCAACAAAAATACACACCAGTAGCAGCATAAGGTCAATGAATAGCAACTATTGGGACAACTACATTATTGATTTTTCGCCGCCATGCCTCCACAGCAGAAAAAACCTAAATTGTTGGTAAAAGCAGTGAAATTTAGGCTTTGGCAACTATGAAACTATTCGAAATGACTTCTTGGAAAAATCTAGCCATGCGAAGAGAAGTAGTCACATTGAGCCCCATCCAATCCGGGAACACCCTTCCACACAGATGTGGATCTCCGGGAACACCCTTCCACACAGAATGTCCATGGCAAGCCCTCTGGGTGGGTACATCTATGGCGTCTACTGTTGATAACATCCTTGAATAAATAAACAAAATTACGAAAGAACCACTGGAACCATCACCTGTCGCTGGGCTTTCCCTTTTGAATTGATGTTACGACCCATTCCTGAGACGTTTCATAGCGCGCATCTTAGAAGGTTTTATTGCACAGATCATAGCTACTGATAGTGTCGCGCAGCTATGAATGTACGGGACTTCTCGTTGTTCGAGATGTTCTTCTCATTCAAAATTTTTGTGAGTGGGCACGTCAGAAATATGGGGAAAACTAAGAAATGCATAACTTTGGAAATAATGTTATGTACAGGATCATGATCAAGCACAAAAACATCAATAAGTTTCCTGTTCCCTCTTCATTCCTGTGGGGTTTGGAAGATATAATGGATCGTTCGACGTTTCATCTTGTTCTAAAAAAGTTCCAGAGATTTGACTGTTTTTCACAGAAATCAAAGCATTTTGTTCAGAGGAACATGGTGAGCCCTTTAGAGTTATGTAATAGAAAATCGTTTGAAATCGGTCGAAGGGCACGGAGTCGCAAAGGATTTTGAATTTTGGAATTTTTAAAGAAGTTTACCTTTCTGGTCACACTAAAATTGCATTGCATTGCACACCTGAGAATGATGCCGCGCCGCACCACCTATGCAGCGCGGCAGGGCACCTCGGCGCCGTGGTTATCCTGCGCTGTCAATATTGCCGTTTCTCCTACAACTTCCACGGTAAAATTCTTTGCATGTGATCCTTCTCGCATATACATAATTGCATTGTGGAGTACAGGAGCGACAATCCCAACAATGCAAGACACACAGAGCCCAGCTGGTCTGCCGCTACGCGTGGTTGGCGCGGTGCGGCTTCGTTTTCAGGTGTGCAATGAAGATTGTTCAGTATCATACCATTATTTCCTTTTATACTTGGTAGTAAACAGCTAACAATGAGCATTGTGTGTAAGATTCCCACTGCTATTCTAGAGTATCCTGATGGTTTATTTTCCTGGAAAAGTGGTAAATGCATTTGAATCTTTTTATGAAGTATAGCAACGAATACAGCATCATGTGCACCCCCTCCTCCCTCCCCTCTCCCCCTCCCCCTCCCCCCGCCCAGAAACGAATAGAGATATG
>JARK01000257.1:25126-42388 GCA_000688135.1 Ancylostoma ceylanicum | reverse complement strand
GGTTCAGCCTGATTCTTTGAAATCGACGCTTCCACTGATGTCACTCTCACTGTTCCACCTCTTCGATGTTGGTGACGCTGTGATGGTACTTTTATGGATGTGTATCACCATGAAGGGAAAAGAGGCTCAATCAAGCAACGCTGATTGGCACATTCGGACCTCCCGCCACGCCCACCCGTTTGAAATCTTTTGGCGGGAAGTTCAAATGCGCAAATCAGCGTTACCTGGTTTCACTTCTCTTCCCCCACGATTCTACAAACCCCACCTATTTCTCCCATTCGAGCTCGAAGGCTCGTCCTCACCCTTTAAGTCTGCAGCCGTGACGCGTTCAAGAGCCGACCAATCGCAGCATAGTAGCGTTCCTCGCGTCACGCAGCCGGTGATCGCCACCTCCTTGGCACGAACGGTTCCCAAGAAGTTTTGTTGATCACGGCAACCGTCCGTCGTTGCTGGAGAGTATCAGCTCTTGATCCGGATCACTCATTCCCAGAGGATCAATTGCGAGGATCACGTTAAGACGTTCTGGAGAAAGAAGAAATCAAGGTCATGTTTCTCCAGAAAATCTCACGGAAATGGAATTTTGGGTCCTAACAATGGTCGATAATCTAACAACTCACGCATGTTCTGAGGTACTAGTGAACAGTGGAAGCAGATCACTATTTCTTGTTGGATTTCAACCCTATAACCCTGTGAGGCTGCAACCTCCCTATCGAGCAAGGGTTCTTCAAGGTTTGAACAGAAGAAAGCAGAACGTTTCATCTTGACAAACTAATAACAGTTAGCCATTCAAGGTAAATATTCTGAGTCAAAAGTGAGACTTGCTGACTAACAGCTGAGGACGTTCTCGATGTGTCACCTAAATAGGTACGACTTGTTAGGTTATCGACCATTAGTAGGTGCTCCAACACCCCTTTCGCCAAAACCTCGTCTTGTTCATTCTAATCTAGTGTTAAATAGTGCATCTCATACGCGACAATAGCTATTTGCGCAAGAATCGGCGACCCGCACATCCCCTGCGCTAAACGCAGGACACTTTAGAACTGTTAGTGCGACGCGTCGTAAAGACGCACACTACCACTTTAGCACTGACGTTTTTACGTTGTTCGAGTCGCAGCTTCACGATTTCTTTCTTTTTCTTCAATTTTTCTTGAGCTATTGTCACTGGTGGGGCGCCCTATGCGATATCGAAGGCCCGAAATGGTTCTCAACAGTATGAACCAGTGAGCGCTGCACTCAGGGGTTTTGGAAGCGGTGGTTTCTATCAGATAACAGGTGGTTGCATGAGAAAGTCACGGCTGACATGGAATGTGAGTCATTTCCAAACACTTGCAGGATGTGTAACAAAAATTAGATGTATTACTCAGAAAATATGTTCTTATACGAAGTAAAATAGATGTATAGCCTGACTCCTTCCATGTAGGTGACTGAAATCATGCAAGAATCGCTCTGTTGCATCGCACAAGGGTGAATGTGCGGTAACAGCCACCTATAAACGGCCTCACGCAGCCACAGCGTCGTCGCCTTCGCCGTGGAACCCACGCGGAGCGTGCGCGCGCACGCGTCGCGGCCCACGCCGTGACCGCCCCCACGGTAATGGCGGTGGTCTAGTGTGTTTCAACGAGAACGATAGGTGAAGAGAAGCCAGAGAGGAAACGAAGATGAGAAAGTGTGCAGCGATCGGAGAGGGTTGGAGAACGAGCTAAGGATCTTGCCACGATGCGGCAGCTTTTTGTCAGGAATTCTTTGCCAGATGCTTGGTAATAGGTGGAATGAGTTGTATTCCACATCATCTGAGGAGTCACCACTCCTTTCATTCTTGTATCGTTTCATTCCAGTGTTTTTTTACTCGATTTCCTTCCATCCTTCTCCTCTACGAAATTTTGCTTGAAAATTCCTTTTTAGGGTCTGTCTTAAGGCGCCGCCGACGGCAAAAACAGTGCAATGAATCGATCTAGGAAAATAACCTTTGTGGAGGTGTGTTAGGACTTCACCCAATATGTCGCAAAGAGGTCTACTCTTCTCATTTTTTCTAATCATGTGCTATTCTAGCATGGCCGCGTACCGCACTTCTACTTTAGAGACCCAAACGAGGACACTCATCGCCATAGAAGCCAGGTAAAATAAATTTCATCTTCGGAAGCATCCAAAACTCATGTTGCTTCATGTAGAATGACAGTAGTGACAGTTTGTCGTGTTCTATCCTTACAATACATAAGAGTTTGCAAGGTCCTCGGGGCGAACTTGTTCGAAGAGACAACTGCCTGTTATTCGTATTTCTGAGCATTCCTTTGAAACACAGTCGCACCACATACGTTAGACTGGTGGTGATCAAGCTTAATTATGTTGAAGAAGGATATTCCAGGCTCATGGCGGAAGCAGGAGGAGCAGAGAAGTTGAAGGGCACCACAGAAATGCCGGATATCGTCAGCAGCTTTTTGGAGTGCCGGTAATTTTTTTGGTTCTGATTTTGGAGTAGAACAAATGTTCCTCGATGATAACTCTTTTGAATATAGATGTTGGGTACTATTTCACATCCGAAGCTCAAAGTTTTCCAACTTCTTCCGTTGAAACTTTGCCAGCAGGGTTACTTGAGGTGCTGAACACGAACGTCGCATCCATGGCACATGCGGCACAACCAAAATTTAATAGGGATGAAATATCTCACAGAATCCTCCCCAAATATGGCTCAATGGGGTAACTTCAGACGCTGACCATAGCTACCGACATAATACTGTCATTTTCCTGTCGAAATCAATAACTTCTGTCCGTTTGCTACACTACTCCGAGAGTAGCCTCACAAGAACGAGGCTACGGTACCATATGAGTACAATATTCGTGTCCAGAACCTCAAAGAATCCTTTTATGCGGAATATGAGCGAATTCTGTGAGGTACTGTACAGTGAACGTCCATGAAACGCAGTCCTATGCGGAATGACCACGCGCGACGCGCCGCGTGCAGCAGCGGCAACGCAGTCGTGAGGAAGTTGTGGTGATTTATTGTAATAAAAAGGTTGTCATGAAGGTTGTTTCCTACAGATGACGACAGGGGGGAGGTGGGTAGGTGGAGGGCGCGCGTTTGGGCTTAGCCAGAAAAGGGGCGTGGCTGACCATGTCCCGCGGATACGCACGCTCTGCGCCGTATTAGTACAGTAGGCGTCAGTGGCGGTGGCTCGTCTGCGGCCTCGAACAGAACGCGGCGCGACCGCGCCGCTCACGCTAGAATTGTCGCCGCAGTGGCTTATCTGGGTTTTCTTGACAACCGTTCATCATATTTGATGATAACTAATAAGAAAACTAACTGACTATCAAGAAACCCCCATATTCTGATGTCCCGGAGAGGATTCTCAATCGAGCGGCGCGGTCGCGCAGCGTTCTGTTCGAGGCCGCAGACGGATCACCGCTATTGACGCCCACTGTACTATTTCACCTCATTACGACCAACACCCACGTAGTAGGAGTGTTCAAATGGCTCCAGAATTTGAATGTCCGAAAGTTTGATAGAAATGGCAGCGCTTAGGAGAATCCTCAGAAATTTCGGGTATGGTCTACTGCCCAAGCACCGTGCTTTTCGGCCAGGCAGATTGGTCTGAGCTATGCGAACCAAGGGGGCGTGCCTTGAATTTTTCCCGGATATCTCGTGAATCTCCAGACTTGAGAAGGAAAATTTCCCTAGACATTGCATATTGCTTGAGAATGCTTCTGGAGGAGAATCTCACAGATGCTTCAGCTTTGCAACAGTGTCTTCCTGAAGCCGGTAGCCAAGCGACAAAATTATTGTAGCGAAAGGTCCAGCTACTTTGACGAAAACAGTATATCATTCTAGAGCTAATCTAGTGGTGAATCCAATCTTCATCAATACTCCCTAATTGATGGCCTGATCCCATCCCAAAGTGATGTTCTTTTCTTCTTTTCGGTGCAATTATTTACATTTACATTTATTGCACGTGCAATGCACATGAAGAATGGAAATAAAAAAAAAACAGACGAGTTGATCAATAAAACAAAAACATTCTAAAAGACATAGGACGAACGGAAATCAGAAGTAACATCCAAGTGTAATGGTGATGGAAGGCATGATGAGGAATATTTTTAGTACTACCAACAACAGGTTTAAGATGATTTCCCTAATTTTGCGTATTCAAGCCCCGCTCTATGTGCGAAAAAGTTTTTCCTACAGGTTGATTTAGGTTTGCGCAAGTAGAGTTTGAGTTTGGTTCCTCTGGTAATAGAAGGTAGAAATGTGAAAAACTCCTCACAGTTGAGATGGATTTTCCCCGCAATGATTTTCTTTACTGTGCTAAGATCGGCTTTACGTCTCCTTGCAAGTAACGAATCCAGATTAAGCATTTTGTTTCTGATGACTCCTCTAGGTATGGCATTGTAGTTATACCCTAGAGCCCTGATGAACAATTTTCTCGTGAAATCATTTTGGACACGTTCAAGCCTGGTAATGTCTTTCTTTTTATGTGGGGAGAACACAACAGTACCATATTCAAGTATCGGTCTGACGAAGGATTTATATGCTTTCATTAAAACAACCGGGTCTTTGGTAAGTAAGGCCCTGAAAAGCTGGTTAAGGCGGCGCTCAGCTTTATTGGCCAAATCATGACAATGAGAACTGAAACATAGACTCGTATTTAACAAAAATCCGAGGTCACGTACTTCAGTNTTGGTGAGTAAGGCCCTAAAAAGCTGGTTGAGGCGGCGCTCAGCTTTATTGGCCAAATCATGACAATGAGAACTGAAACATAGATTCGTATTTAACAAAAATCCGAGGTCACGTACTTCAGCCGTATTTTTGAGTGGTAAATTGTCAATAAGATACATTCTTTGCCTATTATTTTTCCCCAAATGAAAAACAGAACATTTGTGTTTGGACAAGGGCAAACACCATGACCTAGACCAAGAAGAGACAAAATCGATAGCTTGCTGAATACGGTCATAATTTGTACTGCTATCGATAGTGCAATAGATCTTGACATCATCGGCAAAAACTTTGCATGAAACACCTCTATCCGTGACCAAACGTGGCAACTCATAGGCGTAGATGTTGAATAAAATTGGTGATAAGACTCCCCCTTGCGGGACTCCACTGGAAGCTGCTTCAACACTGGANACAGAACATTTGTGTTTGGACAAGGGCAAACACCATGACCTAGACCAAGAAGAGACAAAATCGATAGCTTGCTGAATACGGTCATAACTTGTACTGCTATCGATAGTGCAATAGATCTTGACATCATCGGCAAAAACTTTGCATGAAACACCTATATCAGTGACCAAACGTGGCAACTCATAGGCGTAAATGTTGAATAAAATTAGTGATAAGACTCCCCCTTGCGGGACTCCACTGGAAGCTGCTTTAACACTGGAGAAGCAACCATTCAAGCGGACTTGGAATGTGCGATCCGTCAAATACTTTTCAATCCAAAGCAAAATTCTAGGATGAACCCCTACATGTTCAAGCTTAAATAATAACAAGTTATGCGGAACTCTGTCAAATGCTTTTGAAAAATCAAAATAGACTACATCTACATTCTTATTTTTATCCATCGCTAATGTCCAGTCATTCAATGTTTCAAGCATCTGAGTCACAGTGGACTTTCCTTTTCTAAATCCATGCTGAGATGGAGACAACAACATAATAGCATCTAAATGTTGGATAATAACTTTCTTCAAGATCTTCTCAAAGACTCTGCAAATGCAAGAAGTAATACTAATAGGCCTGTAATTGGCGGGGTTATTATAAGGTGGCTTCTTCTTGAGGGGGGTCACGAAAGAGTGTCTCCATCTTTTCGGAACTTCAGCACGGAACAAACTCAGATTGAAAATGTGTTCCAAAGGGCGAGAAATGGCGGCTGCAACCTTTTTGATGAAGAAAAAAGGTATACCATCTGGTGTCAAAGAGAAGCTGCTGGGCTGTTTCTGTATAATGTTCTCAATTTCAAAATACTTGAACCAAAGTGAGTCCTGCATTCGATCATAACAGTCGCTTAGTGGCCAGGTAACGCTAACTTCTTCCTTTAAGTATGCGTGTTCGAAACTCTCAGCAAGCAATTCAGCCTTGTCTTCATTCAAAAAGATTACAGATCCGTCATCTTTAGAAAGTGCTTCTACGCTACTCTTACAGTTAAGCTTAGACCTGATCAGCTTGAATAGGGAAGTCTTGTTCTTTGAATCGACAATTTTTCTCTCCACCATGCATCCATATCTGTACAACATTGAGTCGAATCTTTTTGAGATTGCTTTGTAATTCTCCCAATCCAAAGAACTCCCACTCAAAGCTGCAGTTTCATACGATCGGCATTTGCGTATAAAGGCAGAATGTAGGTAAGGGGGGATCTTACACGCAGAATCCATGACCTTGGTCAGTGGGACAAAAAGCTGTTCCTGTGCTTAATCTGTTTATCTACAGCTATAGGCTGCAAACGAGAGGGGTTGTGGTTTGAGTGAAGAGGCGCGGGCGGGGAGGATGGGGGGTCCCACCCATCTAGTAGGAAGTTTGATAGGTGAGTTACATAAAGTTATCTATTTCAGACTACTCAAATTTTCCTTTTTTGTCTGTATGAGGGTTTTTCTCATTATTACTAAGGAACGCCATAACTACCAAGATCCGGTCACTGATCACCCGCGGGTTTGCAAAGGTGCTGCTCGGGAGGGGTTAGAACTTCCTACGTTTGACCCACAATGCTATCGCACTATCCACTCGGCCACACGCCTGACAGTGGAGAAGCTGTCGTTCTCTCTCAACTGGAATGTCCCTCGCAATATCGATCGATTGTAGTGGCAGCAATCTACAGTGGGGCCCAGCTGTCTCTGCAATCGATGCAATCGACTGCCGCTCGGTTGGGTCCGCCCTAGACACAGCTCAATTGGGGTGACAGTCCACCGAGCTCGGCTGGGATGAGGGGGGGGGGACTACTATTCCTACGGGCACTGACTCTGCTACCGGTGATGGTGGGTCGGCATGTCCTGGTTACTCGCGCCATTTTTGCATTGACGCATTTTCTACTGCGCTGCCCGAAATGTTTCACATGCTTTTTATTATACGCAAACACTTTGTTCTAATATGGCGGATTCGATGGCTGGATATCAAGAATTTTCCATGGCTACTATTCTTCAAATGAATTTTGATCTTTTCTGGCTATTTTGTTTATTTGACACCTCTATGGTTTTGCTTTGTGAGTTTCAGTTTTATCCTTCACATAATCAGGTTATTCTTCATCAATCAGTTGCATCTCTCACCGTATAATAGCGTGTTTTAAATAAATGTATTTCTAAAATCATTATATTGATGTTTTTGCGTATATCGCATCCATACTAATTGAAAAAGTATTCTTCTAAATTTCATAGATGTAAATATTCCTCTAAATTCTTTTAAGGCTTATCATTATTAAAGCGGAAAAATTCCAAATTTTGTTGTAATAGTTACTGCTTATACAAATAAAAAAGCGAATAGTTATTATGTTACAAAGAGTTGAACCGAATACGATTTCTTTGGTGGTATACCTTATTCACCTCATTGTTCATTGCGATTCTACGAAACACGACTTTCTACCAAGATTCAGAAAGTGCATGTGAGCGCAGATTCACTTCGTTGTTTGGAAGGAAGCTTATGGTTAAATGATGAGGTGATATTTGCGTTTATAACAGCTACCGCAAATGGAACAGATTTCCTACCAGTGGACCCATGTTTGATCCAAACACGTGATGACTACAACATTCCCGGCTATCCTGTTCGACAACGACAACTTCTATTCCCATTGTGCTACAGATTAACAGAAAGAGAATGATATTGTATGACTCCTTGGCATTCTATTCCACACATTCCACGTCATGTCGTTCGCGACATTCAATCACTCACCTTTTTGCGCCTTCTACTACATCACAATCGTCGAATGATGACCGTATTGTAGACAATTTGGAGTTGAATTATTCACAGATTATATCGCAGCTTAATGATAGACAAAAAGTCATAGTAGAAAGTGTCCTAAAGGTATCTAATATGTCGAAGAATTTAGGAGATCGTGTGTTCTTTGTATACGCCAAAGCCGGATGCGGAAAAACCTATACATTCAGCACCCTCATTCGTATATTAGAACTGAATAACAGATCTGCCATAACAGTTGCCTGCTCTGGTATTGCTGCGACATAACTGAAGAATGGCCGGGCAGCTCATAGTGCATTTGGCCTACATTTGAAACGTCTTTGCAGTGATTCTGTAGAAAATGTACACGCTTCATCAGCAGCAGGGTTAATGTTACGCAATGTCGATGTTATCATCTGAGCGATTTGCAGTGGAATGTGTGGATAGACTTCTGCGTGACGTAACTGCACCAGAAAATTCAGCATTACCATTTGTGCTGATATCCCCTGCTTGGATCCGGTGGAGTCCGCTGATTGTCCTCCTCCGCTTGTCAGTGCAGCAGTTATTTATAAGCACCTCAAGAGAATCAAACCCTGTACTGCATTACCTTCTGATGGTGTTCCTGCCATTTTCTTCAAGATGTTTTCCCGATACTTGGCTGCCCCTTTATCCCACATTTTCAATATATCCTTGATGTTTGGTGTTGTGCCCTCTCTTTGGAAAAAATCTGTCATCACTACAATTCCAAAATCCGCTTCAGCCTGCGCCCCAAAAGATTTCCTGCCCATGAGTATCACTCCCACTCCCTGTAAAATAATGGAGAAAATCTTGAAGAGGTGTTTCTTAGAGTAGCTAGAGCAACACAACCTTTTTCCCTTTGAACAATTCGGCTTCATGAAGAATTCTTCAACATGTCTGCAGCAACCAGACTGCACTCATGAATGGTTTAGTGCCTTGGATATGCGAAAAGCTGTGGAAATTATTTATTTTGATATCAGCAAAGCCTTCTACACTGTTGAACATGCCCGCCTTCTTGCTAAACTTGAGAGTCTAGGCATTAGAGAAGGGCTCCTCCTTTGGCTCGAATCGTTTTTATCAAACCGCTCCTTTGTGGTAAATTACAAGGGAGTTTACTTTTTAGCCACTCTTGCCCCTCCGGTGTCCCTCAGGTAGGCGTTTTGTCGCCTCTCCTTTTGAACATATATACCCTGGAACATCTAAATGTCTTGAAAACTAGTGCAAACAGTCGGGTTTCCGCCTACGCAGATGATTTCAAAGTTTTCGCTTCCTATAACAGTTTAGATAAAACCACAGTCGAAAATCAGCCTAATGATTAAACTCGAAAAATCGTCGTATGTACGAATCGACTCAGAGCAACGGCTTGAAACTCAATTGTAAAAAAACGAATGTCCTCATCTTGAATAGGAATAGTTTCACCCCGACTTTAACTTTACAAAATAGTTTTCCACAAGTATGCGAAAAATCTGATTATGGTGTTATTATCTCTAAACCTTGCAACATTCGATCTCATATTGAGAAAATGACCTCTAAAGGTCTGGGTACGCTGTATTGCCTGCTGAGACATGTCAAGACTACAGACATAGGGATTTGGCTTAGGCTCTACAAAGCCTTCATTTTACCTATTGTCGAGTACTGTAGTAATGCTCGGAGCCCGTGTTCAAAACAACTGATTGACAAGATTAAGAAAGTTCAAAAAACTTTCACCCGTATTCTTTACTAGCGAGTTTTCCCTGACCCTGGGTATCCTATTTCCCTCCCTTCCTACCCCCATAGACTGATAAAATTGGGATTAATAAGTCTCTTTCACAGGCGTGTAATGTCGGATTTAGTTTTGGCTTTTATGATCCTCCGCGGGGAACTGCGTTTATTTCCATCAAAATACTGGTTTTTCAAGCCATCTCAACCTAGCGGGCCATCGCTTAATATTCACCCATACATTTCTAGATCTCGATCCGGTCGTAGTTTTGTTCTGGACAACTCGTTCTTTTCCAGAACTGCCAAATGGCTGAATAGGCTTCCTGTAGATGTCTTTAGTTGTAAGAATGCTCTTGGTTTCAAAAAGTCCTTGACTAAGCTGAATGTGTTGGAGTTAATAGGAGTCTCTGATGTTTGCTGACTTCTATTCTGGTTGATGCACTTTACAAACCATCCAATTTTCTCTTTTAGTTTGATGTTGAACTTTATGATTTCTGGGTTTTGGCGGTTGCTACTTTCATTCAGCTGTTCTCTTTTTTATGTAACCGTTGTCTTCTCAATTCTGAATGGCTAACCCTCTGCTCGAATAACCCCCCCCCCCGTGTTCTATCTTCTGGCTTGTTACACTCTTTTTTCCGCCAGAAACTAGCTGATATGCCTAGTTTTTTTTTGCTTCTTACTCAACACTGCACGGCAAGGATCCATCAGGACGGTTGGCAGTGCAATAGCTCCCGACTACTATATTGCCATTTTAGATGCTCTTCTTCGTTAAACGGATTGTGGGTTTTCTACTACCTGTTCCCTATAGTTTCCATGGTGGCTTTCCTCACTTTCTGAACTTTTTTCTCCTAAGTTACTCAGGTAGTTCCAGCTGTGAATTGTTAAGGCGTGGGAATACCCAACATCCGGAAATTCGTTGCTGGACTGCATATTCTACCGCATATGCAGTGGCATCTCCCTAGTGTCAACCACCTAATGTTAGCGGTTAGTCTAGGTCTCAAATGTTTGCCACTATGGAAAGGGTTAGGGAAAGACGGTATGATGAGCCAACTTGGGTAATCTCCTCATAGCTAGCTAGCTTCTGCTACTTCCGTCCTGAAAGTGGGAGTGACACGATGAGATGATTACATGATGACATGTTTCTGTTATATGTTCGTTTGATACACTTGGATTTCTTTCTCGCAGAGGGTTTGCCTGCTCCTTCCTCATTGTGGGGTATAGCCTTTCTGTTGGTTTCTTTTCTCCTGTTGTTTGCCTCATTCTAATCCTGATATGTTATGGAGCACTTTGTGTGCATTTAATAAATAAATAAATGAATAAATTTGGTGGAGTTATAATGGTGTTCGGAGGTGATTGGTGCCAATTCCTTCCGGTAGTTCCTGGAGGACCTCGTTTGGAAGTCATAAATGGAACATTGAAATCATGCTCACTATGGCGATCAATGACTATCCAGGTACTGGACCAAAATATGCGTCTTATACCTGGTGAAGAAAAACATGCAACTTGGCTACGTGCAGTTTGGGGAAGGAGCAAATTTTATGAGTGATGGCATGCATGTTGCTATTCCCTCGTGCATGTGTCTTCCCACTGAAAAGGATGTCATCAACTGGATTTACACTCAAGATACTCTCCGAAACCTTAAAGAGTTCATGGAGGAATATGCTTTAGAAGGAGAAATCAAGAAGGTGAGAGGATTATTGAGCTGGCTGAAGCGCACGATCTTGCGATTGCTAGCACCTTCTTCACAAAGAGAGAGTCTCAGAAGATCACGTATTGCAGCGGAGGTCGGCAAAGTGAGATTGACCACATCCTGGTTAGAAGGCAATTTCTGAAAACAGTCAAGGATGTGAAGACCATCCCAGGTGAGGAAATCGCAGGACAGCATCGACCTGTGGTGGCCGATGTATGCATAGCATTACCGAAGCAAACCCAAGCTATACGAAAGCCACGCATCCGGTGGTGGAAGCTGACAGGTGAAACGCAGAAGACATTCCGTGAGAAGATTGCCGCTGTCGGTTTGCCAGATCCCTGCGGTCTCATAGACCCTGTGTGGGCTAGCGCTGCAAGTACTATCCTGACGTGCGCTAGGGATACACTAGGAGAAACTAAAGGTGGAAGGAGAGGAGATAGGGCAACGTGGTTCTGGAACGAAGACGTGCAAAAAATGGTTAGGGCTAAGAAGGATGCGTACAAAGCATGGCAGAAGACCAAGTCCCTCTCTATGCTGGCGGAGTACAAGTTAAAGAAGACGGAGGCGAAAGCTGCGGTAGCTCATGCTAAAAACGCTGCCATGGACGAACTACACGATAAGCTAGAGAGCTCACAGGCTGAAAAACACGTGTTCCGACTAGCGAAAGCACGCCGAAGGGCATCCCTGGATGCGACCGAGGTCAGAGCTGTCAAGAGCGAAGACTGTGAAGTTCTGAGAGATGCTGTGGCAGTCAAGGAGCAGTGGAGAGCGTATTTTGAGCATCTTCTGAACAAAGAGTTCCCAAGAAAGAAAAGAAATTCCGCGGAACCAGTAGCTGGGCCGATACAGCCTTGGACAGTCGATGAGGTGAGAATGGCCATGAAAAAAATGAAGGCGGGTAAAGCCTCAGGTCCAGATGGAATCCCTCTGGAGGCTTGGAGGTCTTTCGGCGAGTTAGGAGTGTGGTGGCTGACCATGTTCTTCAACAACATCACAAGGTCAGAGCAAATTCCAGAGGCGTGGAAAGACAGCATCATTGTGCCGATATTCAAAAGAAAAGGTGATGCAATGAATTGTGCGAACTACAGAGGTATAAAGCTCATCGCACATACGATGAAGATCTACGGACGCCTTCTGGATATGCTGCTGAGAGATATGGTAGAAATCGCATCAGATCAATTCGGATTTGTCCCAGAGCGATCGGCAATCAATGCCACCTTTATCGCCCGTCAAGTGATGGAAAAGTATCGCGAAAAGAACAAGCCGTGCCATCTCGCATTTCTGGATTTGGAAAAGCATACAGTGCGCGTCAAAACTTTACGTCCGCCCTAGAATTTGGCCGCTTCAGACGAGGATCAAAACCTCCCGAGAAATGAAGTTTATTATAGTTTTCGGCGTGCTTGAAAAACACCGTAAACTTTTGCTAGCTCTGTTCTTAGTGATCCTCTAATTTTTCATTCGTTTTTGAACGAAAAGCGCGACGGTTCAAAACTTTACGCCCACCCTTGGAAAGGCTTTTTTATCGTAACAAAGCTAGGCGATGCCTGTGAATCAGCACTTCTTAGGTTCTTTTTTGCTCATTACTACTCCAAATAGTCAATTTCTCATAGCGGTGACAAAGTTGTTCATGGCTCTCGCGAAGTTAGATGCAGAACCGGAGAAAATTGTCTCTTTGAGGCTCTGTAGGTGGTGTGATTGGTGTCTACAGTCACGGAACCCGTCAGAAGTTATACCATCTAAGTTCCTCATGGTATCTCAATTGCAAAGACAGGCGTGCTAGATCATAGGGGGTGACATTGAGAGGCTGCGAGTTAGACGTGAAGGGTGCTCCGAGTCGTGATCCTGGCGGAGAATGAAGTGATGCACGCCGTGTCAAAAAAAAAAAAAACATGGTGACAAATGCCTTTAGAGAACACTGCTATAAGTTGATAAACTTATCTGAATCCCACCTCTGCAATCCTGAAGTCAGAGGTCTGTCCTGATCACCGAAATTCAACCGCAAAAGTTGCAGCAGAGAAGAAACCTCCCATTTCTCCCATGAATCTCTATAGTAATGCAAAATTCAGCCAGGAAAATCGTGGTGTGACTTCAACGCTTACTAATAAACACACCTCAGATGATATGAGTGAAACCCTGAATGTTAGGAAGCATTCACAAAGAAATGCCACCCAAACTCACATGCTGTTCATGTGGTACCTGTCGAAATCACCCGACTCTAAAGTTGGTATGGCGTGGTCCGGAGAACATGCCTTGTATTCTTGCCTCAGAAGCCTTTAAACGCTGACATGCGTGGGAGCAGGTCGATTTGGAAGCAGTAATTTAGTGCGGATTTTCTCGGCCGACGTTGTGGAGTAGGAGGACCAGACGGGTGATATGGCAGTGGTGTCGGCCTTGAAACGTCCCCAAGTGTTTCGTTTTCTATCTATACTTATTAAGGTTGCTCATATAAATACCGGCTAATCGTTTGCGCTCACTCATGTTTTTAAAAAAAATTGTCTTGTTCACACATTGCTCAGTGAAGGGTTTGCTCACTCAATAACTGGGAATATACCCAAAACGTTGATTTTAAATGCTCGATAGGGTTTCCTACGGTCTTCTTGAGTGCTATTACATCAGTCTATATCATTTGTCAGTTTGTTAGCAACATCTTTCCTGAGTAATCGACATTTTTCAAGGGTGGGCGTAAAGTTATGAACCGCCGCGTTTTGCCTTCAAAAAAGAATGAAAATTTAGAGGATCACTAAGAAGAGACCTAGTAAAAGTTTACGGAGGTTTTCGAGCACGCCGAAAACGATAGTAAACTCCATTCCCCGGGAAATTTTGATCCTCGTTCGAAACGGCGAATTTCTAGGGTGGGCGTAAAGTTTTGACGCGCACTGTATGACAGGTTGCCGCGTGCAGTGCTTTGGGAGGTGATGAGAGAAAGGGGCATTCCAGAGTGCATGGTGAGGACAGTCCAAGTCATGTATGACGGATCAACAGCAAGGGTGCTTACCTCACATGGAATAACATCAAAGTTCGATATAACGGTGGGGGTGCACCAAGGATCAGTCTTGAGCCCATTCCTGTTCATCATGACATTGGAGACAGCGGTAAAACATCTCTTAGAAGGTCCACCATTCACACTGCTCTATGCTGATGATGTCGCGAGAGCAGAACTCCAGCTCAAGATTCAGAATTGGCAGTCAGCTCTGGCGGACGCGGGTCTGAAGCTGAATTTAAGGAAAACCGAGATCATGAGCAGCTTCGGTGGAGACGACGTCGTGCTAGACGCAAACGGTATCGCTTTCACACAAACCGAAGAATTCCAGTATTTGGGAAGCATCCCGAGTGCTGACGGAACAGTGGATGCGGCAGTTAGAGGACGGATTGCCTGCGCATGGTTGAAGTGGAGAGAATCAACCGGGATTCTGTGCGATCGAAGGTGCTCCAGGGTGTTAAAAGGGAAAATCTACCACACTGTGATGAGGCCGGCGATGATGTATAGCAGTGAGTGCTGGCCGGTGACGAAGGCGCACCAAAGGATGTTGAACACGGCGGAGATGCGCATGCTTAGACAGGCATGTGGATTTACGCGACGTGATAAGGTATGCAATGAAGACATAAGAACACTGATGCAGACGGCGCCCACACAACAAAAACTGCGTGCACAGAGATTGCGGTGGTTTGGACACGTTATGAGAAGATCACCACTACACCCTACCCGACAGGCCATGGATATGGAGGTTACCGGAAAGCGCCCCAGAGGCGCACCGAAAAAACTATGGAAGGACACCATATGCAAGGATATGAGAGAGCTTGGAGTCACCAAGGATGACGCTCAGGATCGAGATCTATGGCGCAGGAGAACCAAAACAGCGGACCCCGTGAATGCGCGGGATAGACACTAAGGAGAAGAAGAAGAAGAAGATACTCTTCTGAGTTGTTGGGAAGAGTACCTCTATTAACAGTTAGAAACTGTGATGTTATCGAGTTGAATGAATATGTCTTACGAATGATTTCTGGCGATATCACAGAACTGTATGGAATAGATACCCCTGCATCAGAAGAAGACGGAGCGATAGGCATGCCCTGTGATGATGAAGAATATTTGCACCAGTTGACGCCGTCAGGAATGCCTCAGCACAACATGTCAGTTACAAAAGGTGCAATAGTGATATTGTTACGAAACATAGATGTTTCTGAGAGGTTATGCAATGGAACAAGGCTGGAGGTCCTGTCAGTTATATGCGACTCCCGTATGTTGCATTGTAGAAACCTAATCACAAAAAAGAAGTTTCCATAACAAGAATGCCACTCGATTATGCAGGTGAAATGAAAGGAGTTGCTTTTCGACGTTTTCAATTCCCCTGTAAGATTGTCATTCTGCATGACAATAAACAAAAGTCAAGGTCAAACACTTGACAAAGTAGGAATAATTTTACGTACACCTCCTTTTGCACATGGAAGCACATACGTTGCTTTGTCGAGATCACGGTCTAGAGATCAGGTGAAAGTAACACCTGATTGGGGAACTCAACTGCCCACAACATGCAAGATTAGAAACGTTGTATTTACAGGAATAATTGGAGAAGTGTGCCACTAATGAAATAGAGAAATATGCTATAATAAAACTTTCAAATATCAAGTTCAACGATACACGCTAAAGGTTAGTTTTTTGTAGCTTTTTGAACAGCAGAGTAAAGAGCGTTATTATAGGAAACTTCGAACAAGAGCCTGATGAACCCGATCTAATACAGTGCGTTTCATAATTATAAGACCGCCCTCAAATTCCATATTTCTAGGAAAAGCGGGCAACCAGGAATTTTTCGGTTATAACTGCTAGATTCATCACCACCAAAAACTACCTTAGCCAAATTTTGAGAGACGCATGTCAACCGCTAACTTTCCTAGAAAATTTTGAATATTAACGACCCTTGGCGAACATCTGCCACTTTTCTGAACAGATGATGTCGACAGAGCCACGTCTTCTAGGAAGCTAAGGCTACATTCCGCGTGAGCCAATCAACGATGACGTGGCTAAGACCAAATAACATCCAAGTCTTGCACTGCCCAGCTTGAGTACGGGCTCAAACCTAATAAAAAAGTCTTGGCGAATCATCATTAGAAAGATTCACGCAAATAAACGGCAATTCAATAAGGTCGAGGGATTAAAAAGGGCAGTCCTCATACGTGAGAGGATGTCGTCCCTGCGACGCTTGTGAACCACGCTGCCAATATGCCTCAACGATTACTTGAAATAGTTACAAAGCATGGAGACCCCATAGATTATTAATTTGGTGTGTCGTTCATTTTTCACCAAGAAAATGTTTGTTCTGTCAAGGTGTTCTTATAATACGAAACGGTGTGTAAGCATTCAAAATTTTGTAGAAAAATTAGCAATCGGCATGCGCTCCTCAAAAATCAGCTGGAATAGCTTTTTGAGGTGGTGGATCTAGCATTTATAACAGAAAAATTCACCGTTCACCGCTTTCCCTGGAAATGCAGGATTCAAGGGTCTTCTTATAATTATCAAACGCACTGTATAAGAAGAAGGATAAGCCTCAATCGCGACGTTTTAACAATTGTTAAATTGATGAATTGTTTTGTTCTAATGTAAAGCAATATTTTTTGATTTTATTTACTTTGTAAAATAGTATATATGAACAGTCTGTAGTAAAAGTAAATTAACTCGAAGTAATTTGTGTGTGAACAACACATAAATATTTTAGTAAACGGAACACGCACACATCCGAATAGCTTCCGGTTCTCGTACGTTAACGTACAACAATGTCTATCAAGAGAGAGATTCAATGTTTTCAAACATTTCATCGACTTGGTGCACGAGCATAAGGAACAATATCGATATCATCACATTTATGACCAATTGGCCAAGTAATGTCAGAAGTCGGATGGCTCCACTGACTCCCATTACCAAAATCTTTGATTTTTTAAAATTTCATTTTAACGTACGTCACATTTTGCTGAACCATCTGTGGATCAGGTTCAA
>JARK01000257.1:0-24172 GCA_000688135.1 Ancylostoma ceylanicum | reverse complement strand
ATACGCTGAACACGAATATGACAACCATTTTGTACCAAGTATTGATTTATCGATTTTATTGATTTCTCGCAATTTTCGCCCACGGGTCAGTGAGGACATGTCTACTGGGGTTATTCGATACGCTGAGCACGAATGTGACAACCCCATTCCACGAGTTTATGGAGTTATCGACTTTGTCGATTTCATCTGCAGTTACTTAGTGGTAGGTAAAAACGCGTCCACTGGGGTTCTCCAACACGCTGAACGTGAACATGGCAAGGATTACGGAGGAATTTACCTACAAAACAAATTCTCCTACTTTCTGACAGAGGTGAGTGAAAAAAGGATTTTCTGGGTTGATCATGAAAATGATGAGCACTATGGAAGGATCGTTGGGTTTAATCGTTGTCGCCGTCAGCGTTAAACTGCCGGGAGAAATAAAACACCCGAGCGAAGCCGGGCATACCGTCTAGTAATATATAGAAGACGAATCGCATTCGGCCAATAGTATCACAGTCTTTGGAATGTGTCACACTAATGTAAATCACTGGGCCACTTTCAATTTTTGCTCAGAAGTTTGGAAAAGGTGTGGAGTTTTTTTTAAGTGGGTTTGATACGATCTACGGAGATGTGGTAGCCATATGCAGAGAAGTGTAATGCTGAAAATGAGGGTAAATTTGAATGATTGATCTACCAAATGATCCACTTAGTGTGTGCCTTACGAATCGTGTTGGAGTAATGTTAATTAGTGTAGCTCCAGTTCAGGAAATGAATCGTACATTCTGATATGGATTGCACAAAAAATTACGCTGAGCGAGCACCGTCACCATTTTCAGAACGTGACACACTAAACTGGCTCGCGGGGCCATTTGTATGAAAAAACAAAAGAGTCCAAAAGGACTTTTTTGCCACTCACCCATTTTAGCCGCGGTGACGTCACCGCCGTCAAAAGTCTGCAAGTCTCCTTGCTGGGGCAGTCTCCGACATATGCATTCAAGATCTTAGACATGAAAATTGTTGTGTGTTTCGCCAATTGCACGAGTTCCCTAAAGAGTGAGTGTTTGAGTGACTAAAGAACATTTTGTGCGCAGTATTGATTCACTGATTTTGTCAAGGTATTTTTAAATTTTTGCTCTGCTTAGGCCTTTGTTCATGTTCAGCATGCTAGAAAACCACAAGTGTCACTACCACGATGGAGCAAAACGATGAAATTAATGAGAACTAGATGATGGTCTTGCAAGATGGCGATCAGATTCTTGACTAGCACGGTGGATTTTACCTACGACCACGCTTCCTAGCAAAACTAGCAAAAAATAATATGAAATCAACAAATCAACGAGCTTCGTGCTGAATTGTTAGCAGATTCGCGATCGTCGTGCTGGATTATTCCACAAAGCACATCTTAATCTGGAGCCGAGCTAAATTGAAAAATCGATAGAATCGGTCAATAGAACAATGGCCAAATCGACAATATTCGGCGAGAAGGTATCCGAGACCCTCTGTCAGGTTTAGATGGTGTCCCATGTTTTTGAACTCTTTCACTCGACATCTCGTTCACAGATGTCTCCTTCTCGTTCAATGGCAGCACCTACGGGAATTTCCGACCTCGAGATTCCGGCACATTTCGAAGTAATCCCGTGTGCTGATCATGGTATCACAGTTGGAAGCAGTCTAAACCTTCGAAATCCATGTTTTCTGGAACCTCTAATATCATCGCTTTTTAGCAGGGTGGCCGAGTTTCGCGACCTATCCGTTGTGTACCGATTGAAAAAAGCCGATACCGCTGCCTTTTTTGCCAGCTGTTTTGCCGGCAAAATTGGTTTTTGGCACTGTTTGGCAACATTTCTGAAGTTTGTGGAAGAAACCAAAACTTGAAAAGATCGCTTGACCGATTAATACGTCGCAAGAACACGAGCCAATTCTAGAAGCATCCAAAACCACGAAAAAATCGAAAATGTGACACTGCCGGGAAGCAACCACACAAGTAACTAATCAAATAAACATCTTGTAAAATGACATGTAGGGAACTTCGTTATGCTAAGAAATACACAAGAGGATAGCTCTTTTGGTTAGGTATCTTGCAGTCCGAAAAATGCCGCGTGAGACGTCTAGCCTGACAAGAATAGTCGGAAGGTTCTTCAGATGATCTGGTCGATTCCTGTCGGGGCCGGTACTGGACGACTCTCAACCGACTTGTTGGCATATCGGAGTTTGGAAGGGAGAATAGATGAGATAACATATCCAACTTCCCTGAATTGACGAGGAGGTAGATGGATATGGTTATCAAAGTGATTTGAGTAGAAGTCGTGTAGGACCTTCTCCATTAACCGTCTATATGTAGAAATTGTTCCGACTGCCCACCACCTTGGTCTTCCGATTGCCGGAGTTGACAGGCATTGCGAAAGCTTTTCTCTGCTCCTGCAGCTTCGGTCAACACTGCTACTAGTATCTCTTTAGGGTTTCTGTTATCGCTTGTTGGCACCGTCTTGCACGTAAGCTGATAGTTAGTTGTCTGTGGCTCTCATGCCATCACTGTGTTGTATCAGAACGAAGGTTTAGTGGGCAGTTGCCTCTTGATGGATCTGGAACCCTCAACTCTTCATACATTGTCATGAGGATTTCGAATGAGCCAATCGCCCTCATCGTCCATGTTTTTGACAACAGTATCTCCTGTAAATCCGGTCAATGGAGTTTGTGGTATTATTGAGACTCCATTCGGAACTGACGCTTTTTCTTTTTTTCTTTGCGTAACAACAATGGTCTTGCGCGAAGGAGATGGTGGTCTGTTTCGGTGTAGAACTCTGGCAAAACAGGGAAGTTGGTCAGGCAGAACCTTTGATTGAGGATGATGCTGTCGATTTCGTTTTGACACTCTTCACCAACGGTGTTAATGTTAAATGTGTGGTCCCCTGAAGAGTCTCTCCCATGAGAAATGCTTCGTTCTCGTTAGCTAGATATTAGAGCAAAGACGGCAAGTATTCTTAAAACAGGCATTCATCCACATTTTCTCAATCGCAAACGTCCAAGTTGGGTTGGTAGCTGCTCGAATGGGTCGTAGTTCATGAAAAAGTTTGCGTTGACGAGAACACCAGCTCCTACAACTCATCTGTTGTCGCATGTTCCTAGAAACAGTTTTTCCTCAGGGTGGAAGGTGGCCTTGAGTGGCCGGTTCTTCCTCGCCTCGGTCAGTCCGATGTCATCGTATGGATTTTGATGCAAGTGTGTATAATGTTTTGTAAGTACAGGTCGTCATCGTAGTCCCTCTCGTTTGGGAAGGCTTATATGAGTCCTTGGACATTGTGCTCACTGTACTTCATCATGGCTCATCCGAGAATAGGAGAACACTCGTTCGCGGGGTTAGCTTGTTGGGCTCTATTCCCCAGTGCGGGCTGGGGTGGGTTTTCACTGGAAGGTTAGTTGTGCTTCCCAGTAGTGGACGGTGGAGCTTATTCGTTGGAAGTGAATCCGAACCATCTACCTTCTCTTGTACCTTCCAGTCACTTGAACGCAGGGCTCTTGCTCGGATAGACGTGCCGGATACAACTTGCAGACACGCAACCACATCACCGCACGCATGCGCGGATATACTCATGCTCCGACAGACGGTGTGGATTAACTCGACATTACAGAGGCAAGAAGTCCAACCCCTGTACGAACGTGCTCCTCAAAGCAGGTACGAGATAACGTTTGGTCCGCGATTGGCCCTTTATCCGCCACCTGACGACACGCGTGCCAAGCGACCAATCGGCTGGGATCCTTCTTATAGGGGAGGTCCATGACAGGCGCATAATAGTTGGAAAACAGCATGCGATGGGGTCGCCTGAGAGAAATCCATGGACTGAGACTTTCACTGTGACCTATCAACAATTGAGAAACAGTTACGTTTTCTTCAAACCCACTGGTCCTTAGCATTAGTCGGAACGGCCATACTTGGAAAATTAACATGTTAGATCAAACATCCTGTGACCGACACGCAGTCTCGTATAAGTGGTTGCGAAATGCCTCATTTAGAGAAAAATAAACGAGTAGGGAGCCGATTCACTCGCTTTAAAGGATCGAATTGCTTGGACTTAGCCGCCTTGCGAACAATAGGTCGTATTGTTCCGTCGAATTTATTCATGGCCATCTCAGTCATTTCTCTACCTCTTCCCTTCTTTTCTCCTCGTTAATCGTATTTCCGAGGGTTGCGACATTACTGTGAGTATCTCTGAGTGTATCTAGGAAATGAAAATTTGTGCAAGTAACACGGATTTTCAGTGCATCCATTCAAAGTGAATATCTGGCGTTGGTCTTCAACTCAATTGTAAAGACCCACATTTTTCGAAATTACTTTACAATACAAACAAGAATATTTCTTTTGCTGTTCAAGCTATACACGAGGTTGGCAAGATATTTATGTCGGCTAACGTTTCGGCAAATCGCCGTCTTCAGAGCCTGAAATAGGCGATTCGAAAAGCCGACTATCCGATCAAATCTCTCAAAAACAATGCAAACAAAACGCTAGGCCTGTTTTTAACCACAGATTCAGTTCACAAGCCAATGTTCACCTTTTTAATGTGACAGCAGTGATGTTAAGACAATGACGACCGCTAACTGTCCACTCAAGCAAATGACTTGTCTGCCCTCTTTGGGTCAGAAGAGCAGACTTTTTAATGTGACAGTAGTGATGTTAAGACAATAACGACAGACATAAATATTATACCAACCTCGTGTATAGCTTGAACAGCAAAGGAAATATTAACCTGACATGCCGAGGTTTATTAACAGTCGAATTTTTGAGCAAATACAGTGCGTTTCATAATTATAAGATCACCCCCAAATTTTATGTTTTCCAGAGAAGCACTGAATGGGAGAATTTCCTGCAATATTTATTAGATTCCTCACCTTGAAAAACCATTGTAGCCAAAATTTCGTTTTAATACCTGTGACCCTATTGTTTTTATGAATATTTTTCACTTTTTATACAGTTTCATAATTATAAGATCACTTCGTGAAATCGAAGAAATTCTAGATAAAAAAATGGGATTCATAGAAAAGTAATAAGCTGCAGTTTCTCTACGTTTCATAGCAATCTCGAAATGTTATTGAGGCATACTGGAAATGAAATTTCTTGACGTTGTGGAGTCGATAATGTCTCAAGCTTACAGAACTGCTCGTTTCAAGTAACCGACAGCCATGCGGAGGCGTTGTTTACGTCAATCCACCTGGAAACAATGTTTCAGAGTTCCGCATTAGGTTTAGGTCAGAAATACATGTTGGACAAGGCAGGACTTCGACCTTACGCGACCCCAACTACACCAACGTTCAGGGGGTCAAGCGGGTCGCAGCGGCGGGGCCTGGCAGAATGCCTTTAGCGACCATGACACTTCACCGCCATAACTGCTCGTGAAGAAATTGACAAGATCTCTATACTTAAATCTTGCAGAACCATCCAGGTTGGATCTGTTTTCAACCAAAAACACTACATGAATGAGCGCCTTCTGATGCAGTCTGTCACTGTGCAATACCTTCAACTTTGGTCAAACTACCGCTAGGTTCCCCATTGTGAAATCCAGTTGCAACACCATAAGCGGGTCGGTGTGCCTTGATGCCCTATTCATTGCTACTTCAGCAGTATTCCTACGGCTCCTCGTGACTCTGCAGACAGCTGACTTGGAGTTTTGGAGCTCCAAATTCGATAGAATCCAGTTTTCAGACGAGGTGATGCACGAAGCAGGTTTGAGAATTCGACGTCTCTCACGAGCAGAGGCCGTGCAAAGGCGTGCAAAGCTCGCCACAGATTCGGAGGCACCGGAGAGTGACATTCATGCTCGTTCACATCAAAACGAACACGGCAGTTCTGCCTAGCAGTGGACCAGATACTGGGGCCACGTTTTAGAATGATTTGATCTGGTTTTCTCCGTCAGAAGAAGACAGACGACCAAAGAGCGTTGCTAAAGCTGTGTCTCTGGTGCATGCCCACCGTTTCGACCCCGTAGGCACACAGAATCTGCCATGATTTTGGACAAATTACATTATTTCTTCGAGTGGTCTTATAATTACGAAACGGTATGAAAAGCAAAAAACATTCATAGAAACAACCAGCTAAGAGGTAGTAAAACGAAAATTTGGCTACAATGGTTTTTTTAAGATGGGGAATCTGTCAAATATAGCAGGGAATATCCGTGGTTGCTGCTACTCCGGAAAACCCAAAATTCGGGGGTGATCTTATAATTATGAAACGCACTGTATAAATCTTGAACTAGTCTATTTTTATTTGCTTATTTTTTTCATTATTTTCTAAATAATTTTCACTAGTTATTTATTATTAAAACTAATACTTCTATTAATTTTGTCTTCCATTCGGGTCCCCAAAACGGCGGAGACCCTAATTTTTTTCGCACGCCCACTCCCCCTCCTGCCCACTTTCTGCGTCCGCCACTGCCCTACACATAATCCAGTTTTCATTGTAGGATCTTTACTATTTGTTTACTCTGACGAGAAATAGCAGTCCATCGCTATAAATTTCCCTCACGAAAGCTTAACTCGGTGATGGCCAACTTCTATGAAGTCTTTGTTTTTTCGTAGGGACAGGTGCTTATATATGGCAAGGCAACTTAACACATTAACACCTCTTACTCCCGAAAAGTAATTCGCGTCGTTAGTGGAGTGCAGCGGGCCGATACATCATGTGCTGGCTTGACCATTATGTATGTTTAGGTGGACAACCGAATAGAGGTATTGGTCCGCCCTCAACAACGTTCAGTTGCCATGCCAACAACGTAGACTTCAGTTGTTACTATCAACTAAAGTCGTCCAATATTCGATACTACATGTTTTACTTTAGCGGCGAGATTAGCTAAGAAGTACTTACGCCTCACCTAATCGACCAACTCTTGTGTGGCTTAGGCCGTTCAGAATAATTTTATGGTCCGCACCTATGCCTATAATCCATCCTGTCAAGGTAACTTCTTTGGAAGTGCATCGACCCCATCTCTGTACTCACCGCCTGCACGAAATAACCAAGAAGTTCAACTAAACGACGTTGAAGTCGTCCCCGTCCGTCAGAAAACACCACCACCTGAGCGTTGTACATGCAATGCTCTGTCTCAGCCGTTCTACACGCCCTTTCATTCTCCTTATGTCGATCCAGTAGGTTCCATTATCGGTTTGCGAGTCCTCTACCTGGAAGGAAAATTGTGCTACGTGCCGGTGGAACCACAGCTCAACTACATTATCAACCAACAATTCGGGGTACGAAGCTGTTTCGTTAAAAAATATATGCGAGAGGGACAAGAGGAACAATTTTTCTAGAATGGCTTCTGTATCCAACACATGGCCAATCGATCTCTACCTCCAAAAGATGATATGAGGAGCATCAGTCACTATGAGTCCTACAAAGAAAATCGCATGGAAATGCCCACTCATCATCAAACTTCGGGCGGCCCTCGTCAGGAACGTCAGGTATGGTAACCATCAAACTTGTGTGTGGATGGAATATGTCTCATTCATTCTATTTTTCAAAAGAGGTTAAAGTTCAACACCACACTCATGCGACAATCTTAAAATCTGAGTCATTCGAACAATTCACTTATTTGGGTTTCTCAAAGCTTATATTATGCAAGCAATTGGTTTCTGCAGCTGAGAGGAACCCTGCTATTCGACCAACTCATTTGGATAGTTTAAAGTTCCTGGAGTCGAAGCATTCCTCCACCTGTATTGGGAACTATAATAAGAACGAGGAAGGATAGCGTGTAGCGCGTAAAAAGGTTTGCGGGTGAATGCGTTGAAGACTTGTTGCAGTGCCAAACCTTTTCAACAGTTTGCTCGATACGGTCTGGTATGCCTCACGGCTGACCTTTCTATTCGCAATTCATAGAGACAGTTCATTGCGCTTAATAGTCCTCAGTGGGAAAATATAGTTGAGGGATGTGAGCGTTTGCTTATGTATAACTTGTGCATAGAAACTCACAATGAAAAACTTTACGATCTTGTTCTCATCTCTTATTTTATTTTGTTGATACACTCATGGTCTGCAAGCCATAATAGGCGGAGGAAATGTTTTAAAAAAAGCTAAAACAAATTCAATGTTAGCATTAAGTGGTCACAAGAACCTCTTCCCACATACATTGGTACTCCAATTTTCCTTTCCAATATTCGAATAATGGAATGTTTTCTCAATCCTAATTTTTGAAATACTCAAGTTATACCGAATACATCAATTTTTCTGTTTATTCGAGAGTTCGGACTACCGAATTTTGCATTTCTCGAATTATTCATGTAAACAACAGAAACTCCGAATTTTCGTTTACCAATGTATAGCACACATCTTTGGCATACAGGGTGCGGCAAAAGTCTTTGGACAAGCACATTCTTCAAAACATGAGGAAGAAAAAATCGGAAGAGTCGATAGTCGCTGTATATTAGCAGCTCACTTGTTATCATGAATAACATTTTCGATTCCAGAATTTCCTCCACTGGTAGCGACCCAGGCTTGTTAAAAAATAGATGAGGCGTTAATCCGGCGCGCACATTGATGAAGTGAAATTCATCCCAGGCCTTCTCCAAAGTTTCGGAAGAGAGTCTCAGTTCCTGTATGGCATTAGGAAAGTCATAGTCAGAAGAATCTAGAAGCCACTTCGGAATCTCCCAGGATAGATGTGGGACCTCGATAAGCGAATATTTTTCTTCACCAGAAATAGAGAAGAATGCTCACTTTAGGAGGATATTTCGTCATTCTATGAATCCAGAACTATCATCTACATATTAAAAAAGAACAGATCAACAAATCTGTAATGGAAAACAGTGGTAAAATTGCTCTCAAACAAGCGAAAATAGCTGTCGTAGCGCCCCGCCGTAGAAGACTTCTACTACCTCCCACAGGAGTTTGGAGTCCCCTCGCATATAGATGGAGAAGTGGTGGGGGGAAAAGTACTTCCACTACCTGCGCGCCAGAGCCACGTCTCACCTGAACATTCCAAAGGCTGTGAACATAAGAAAGGAGGAAACCTCGGAAACAAAAAAAAATCTCGTGCTCATAATCAGGCTATAAACAGAAAATAATTACTGGTTTTTCCAGTTTCCTCATCCGTGGATTTTAGCAAGCATTTATGCTAGTCCAAAGACTTTTGGCGCACCCTATATACTCTTATAAATGAATTTGCTGACAGTGCCATAAACGAGCAATTTCAAACGCAAAACAAAAATGCTGTGCTCCCGTGAATACTTGCAAATCACGAATAAAGAACGCTTGCGAAGTGTGAACAAGTGAGAACTTCATGCAAATTCAAGATTGAATGTTCCAATCGAAGAAATTCATTCGTTCGGCCTCCAAAACCTTCCTTTGTCCAACTTATCAATCTAATCGTGTTGTTCGAAATGTTTCGGAGTTTTTCTTCTTTTTCAGAGTTTTTCTTAAAACTCGCTTCTTCGTAGATGAGGGAAAAGGGTAATTCGAATTATTTCTAGTAATCAAAATGTGGAACTACTTGAATCGTTCAGAGGTTCGAGTGATTGAGAAATCGTTGAATGTTCCTAGGTATCGTAGCTATCATCAGCGCCTGTATTTTCGAACATTTCCGGGAAGGTTCTTGTCTACCTACTCTCCTAAAATGAACGAGTTTTCCACGCTGAACTGAGTGGCTTTTATAAAAATGACCAGTAATAAACACTGAATATAGCGACATATAACATATTTTGTTGGGAAAACCCACGCAATCTGTGTGTACGGTAAACTTAAATCCTCTCTGGGAATGTTCATGGATACAAGCGCAGATCCGGCTCCATAAGCGACTTTCCAGTAATCGCAGCTACAACTAGAAGAAAAGGAAAAGCAAAACAACCTTCCTGGGTTTCCCAAGCCAGACATTGCACTAGAAAAAAAAACGCTTTCGCTACCAAGGAGATTTCAACGTGGCCGATAATTTCAGGAGCAATACGCTGCTGCTAGCCATAACATGCCCAGCACCTCATCCACTGCGGTCCGAACAGAAGCGCATCAGACTGAGATGGTGGTGAATATATTTTCTTTCATAATTCATTTTTACACGGCGTACATTCGGTCCAAGGCTAGTCTCTAGTGTTTGTTGAGTTTTTCATCGCTTTGCTCGGGACTTGTGTCAGTGCACGTTTCGAAAACTGTAATAATATAAAACCATCAAAATTTTCACGCTGTTGCTCAGGAGAGATTGAATCTTCTGAAAACGTAGACACAGCACTGATGAATGAATGATTTTTGATTTGCTGAAACTCTTTTTGAAGAAGTGGATCAACCCCAGTATCGCGGGGTACATTTTTTTTTTTGATTTTTCTCCAATCTAAATTTGTCTTGACTAGTCTGGTATACTATGAAAAGAGTGTATTCCACAGCAGTTTGTGTGCATACGAATGAATTCCATCATATGAAATGTTTTGATTCAATTAACCACCTGTCTGCTTACGTCTAAACTGGGTTTAAGTACGTACCTTCTTGAGTGCTTAGTGAAATGCAGCGACAGACTGGATCATTCCATTCTTACTGTGACTTACATGCTCTCCTCGAAGATTTCAGAATATGTGAAACGTACTCATTATTCTTAGGGCTTGTTGGGTACAACGTACGAGAAAACTTCGCCGTTTAAACATGGCCTTAGTTTGCACGTAGAACAATAACTCAAATTTACTACTACATCCTACTCAGCCCAACTTGTTTGCATGGAAATTAATTAGTGTTGCAGATAATCACATTATCCACCCTTCACTTCTCTAGATTTCGACTTCACAATGAAGCACCCTGGAGGTGCTTCACATGTAGACAAAAGTTATGGACTAAAATTTTGTAGAGTGAATGAGTCCTTCGCATCAGCCTTTCTGCATCATAAATCTTTCACAACTCATTTTTTAATTATTTCAGTCTATTATTTGAAGGTAACCCCATCTCCTAATTCCACCAGTCTGACTCCTTCCTTCCTTGGCAGAGGCGTCACTTTGATCTCCCATACCGCTTCCCTGAAATCTGTACAGCACTACTGTCATGTGCTTAATCAACCCGCTTCTGAATTCGATTGATAATGTGTAATATGTATATCGAATGTTACGTTGACCTTTTGGTGTAGTTTTGCAATAACTTATGCAAACTAGCACTTTAACCTACACAGAATTTGATGGAAAGCGTTAAAAACATCGGGCAGAATACGCGCTTGAGGAAACAGTACTAGGACAGTGATACTCGTATGAAATCATGGCCTACAAATGCGATAAATTTTTCTCTGAGAGGTTTTCCACAGCTCGGAACAGCATAAGTGATCGAGGTATTTAAGTGTAAAACATCGATGCGCGTTTTTGCGCGGAACGAAATTTACTCTAGAGAACGATAGCAGGATGCCTCAATCGAAGTTACTCTCAACTACCCTTCTCCATCCTCCACGCAGGAAATGAGGTTCCTGCTTGAAGGAACCACTGCGCTGTGAGCCGGAACAGGCGCTAGCCCGAACCCCCACCTTTTCCCACTTTTGCATTTCGTCTCTGCGAGGAAAGCCTCCTGGCTGGAACCACATAAATAGTGGTCCGATAGCGGCACGTCTTAGCTACTTAGCGGCTGAGACAGAGGTTCTCATCTTATTTCTTAATTTTTTGTTGAGTATTTTTCCTCATCTTCGGATGGGCCTGGTCGCGGAAAATTTCAAATCTTTGTTTTGACAACATGATAGTAAAGTAGCTGGCGTTCATGGCCGAATTCTTGTAGACGGATATTTGCTCTTCTTTAGTAGATGGGTAAGCATTTTTAGAGCCGAATGGTGTTGCTCTCTTTTGTTCCGCCGCAGCGAATTTCCGCGCAAGAAAAATATGCGACGGAGGATGAGAAAGCCGAGTAAGTCTAATAAATTCTCATTCCGAAGAAGTCTTCTCAGTTTCTTTGAGCTCTCCGAAACAGCTAGACGGCGATATAAGTTGCTTTAGGAATTGTGAGACATGGTGTGCAAAGGATTTCCTTTCGTTATTCCTTGCATATACTCTAGTCCTGAAAAAAACGCGATTAGGCTAAGTCTGCGTTCATTAACTGGCTTGAAATCACCTCTGAGTATTTTAACCCATGATGACTTCAGCCTCTGCCCTCCTATGATGCATACTCTTCAGTCCAAAGACTTGCAAGAAGACCTACTCTTATAGGTAGGTAAAAGAATAGGGTAGTGTTCATTCGGAAAGGCGCGATAAAATGCATTCCTGGTGAAGAACTTTTGGACTGTTTCGAGTTTTTGAAGGTTTCTATAGAAAGGGTTCCATAACTGACTAATGTATTCCAGCACTGGCTGGACATAGGCCTTGCATAGCTCCATCAGAACATCTATGTCAGAGGGATGCAAGTTTCTCAATATAGCGTGCATGATGCGACTAGCTTTAGCAGCCACTTCTTCGATGCAGTGAGATTGTGTCAGAGAGCGCATGATGATGACACCTCGGCCGCAGATTTTCCTCAATGTGAAGGGTAATACCGTAGTCGTCCGCTTCGTCCGTACCTCCTGATACGAGTAAATGGCTTCTTGAAGTGTTTACTTTTATGTGCCATTCTTGTGCCAAAGAAAACATTGCCTGAAGCTTTCAATTTCAATCTTACTTCCTCTCTACCACACCAGAGGCATTATTTTAGGTACTGGGATGGTTATGGCTTTTACATACAAATACTACACAAAGGTCTTTTCGTTTTGCCAATGTACCCCTCTCCACATGATTAGCAGGTGATAGGATAGATGACACCTGAAATTATGCAGTCTTCCTGCCCCCAGAGAGGCAAATAACACAGTCGGATGTTCCACAGAGGCGACCATACATGCGATTGCGTATCAGCTGACGCGTAAGATTTGCAGGCGGTATTTCTACGACTCTAACCGAATCCTGTAGGCCTGTTTCTCGTGATCCTGCTCGCACAGCCTTGATCACTCTATCTGATATGAACGGGAGGCACAAGGGATCTTGGTGGTGCCTTCCTGTTCTACTCCCCGCATGTCGGCCTTGCTGTACCCACTGGACTCTGCGATCTGGCTACCTAGATTCAAAGACGTAGCGCGCTCTTGAGAACTGGATGAGATCCCTGTGGCTGTTTTGAACATGTTGCTGATGATTGACTTTTTGGTTTTACAAGGATGCGCGGACCGATGATGGACCAGGGTGTTTTCCCTTCTGGGCTTCTTATACCACTTTGTTTTCCAAGTCCCATCAGCCAATGTTGGCTTGCTCCCTAGTAAACCTTATGTGCGGGTATTGACGGTTCAGATCATCGAAGCAAGTGTCCACTTCTGCTTGAGTGATGCACACAATGCAGCAATCATCTATATATCAGCAATGCAGAAGAGGTTTGCGTTATACTATAGGGCTTTCCACTTTTAACATGAAAACAATGGCTAATTTATGCGCAAGCCTTTGCCCCATAGCTAATCCCCTGATTTGCCTATAGTGGTGGCCCAACCAACGGAAAATGGCGCAGTTTTAGCATTCGCTGAGCAGCGTGACGACCTGTCTAGTAGTAAAGCCGTACATATTGAGAGAACCCTGGTGTTGTGAAAGGAGCTCAAACACAGCATGCACGGCGGCGCCGTTCGAGACATTGGTGTGTAGTGAGGTGACGTCGAAAGATCCGATCACACACTCGTCCTTTAATTGTGCATTGCAAAGTTGCGAAAGCAACATGTTTGTGTTAGAGAGGTGAGCAGGAGCATACTTGAGCTGAGGATTATATTGAGCAGCCAAGATATTCTATCGCTGGGGTCCTCGATACTATTTATAATGGGTCTAATCTTAAAATTCCTTGGGTAATACGAACTATGATCTGCGGCAGGAAATTTGTGAGTTTTGCTCAGCAAATAAAATACTGGGCAGATGGGTAGTTCGTGTTTTAGACGCGCAATGGTAGCTCTAGGTAGTTCAGTTGATTTTGCATTTTCTACCCGTACCCTAATCAAGCGGCGGTATTGCACTGTGAGCTCTCTTTCGGACGATTCTTGATAGAGAGTCTCATCCCCGAGATGATGTCGAGTTATCGCCACGTCTAATCCACGTCGTAACACAGCAAATTCACCTCCCTTGTCGCTGACTGAAATTTTGATCTTTTTTCAAGCGGAGAGATCACGTATTTCGCACATACCGCAGAGTTCGGCAGGCGTTAAGTTGCATTGAGGGCGGTTTTGTGAGTTACGTGAGATTATTGAGAAAACCGATGTGGCAAATAGGCGAAACCTTGTATTTACGCTAGGGTTAGGTTGTTGCGGCTCAATGAACATCGATGGAAACGGAATAGGAGACAGACCCGCATTGGCAATGTCTTGCCATTCAAATTCTAGCTGTTCCTCCTCTGTTTTGTGTCGGAAGCAATCATGAACCGATTGGAAGCCCCCCCCCGCCCCTCCCCCCCGCGCGACCTTACACGATACCTATTGATTGTGATGGTGCGAAACTAAGCTCCAAGTTCAAAACTGAGAGAGCATTCTGAGACAGAGATACATCACCAATGACCGAAACTCGAGATTGAGGTGGCACGTTTTCAGAAGCAGCAATAGAGTAATTATAACGCAGGCTGCTATGGCTTGCACTAGCTGGTAAATGCAAATTCTGAGCATGTTCTAGATCTACCAGTCTGTCAAATTTTCACTACAGTCTAGATTTAGCATTAGAGCGAGTACAATTACAAATGTTCTTTGATCCACCCACAATTCTCCTCCAAGGAACTTCAGGCACGAAACGTTCACAGCGTTGTTCTTCGAACAGAGATTTCGTCAGCATAGAGAAGATCCTGTCTGGTCTTCAGAGCTGATTTTCCAACCGAATCAGACGCTAATAGATACGCAAAAATTGCTCTTTAAGATACTCTAAATATAAGACCAAATGCCTTCAATAACTCTTTGATAGAGATGGAAAAATGTGCGCGCATCCATAGTTTTACACTCTAATGGTTTACAATTTAATAACGCTCTCTTGCGTTAGAATTTCATGGCTCATCTTCGGGTTCTTTATGACTCTGATAGTGGAGAGTTTCAAAGGCACTAACCTTCATCCACCATTAATGAAACTCTGTGAAGTAAAACTAGGACCTTGACCTTTCCTTCGATATGAGAACTTCTTTGGTTCAAAATTCGTATACCTTTCATTTTCGGAGGTAGTCTCCCTTTCTCACATTAACTAGTTCCCCTGGGGTCAGACTACATATGCAATCGTCCTTTGATTGCGCCATCTCCTTCAATCAGAAAGGTAACCATTTCAACGTTGTCGAACCACATGCAACCTTACCGTGATTGGTGAGACTCCGAACGTTGAGGGCACAACATTGTTCCACATTGTTGACACATTTGATACTCGAGCCACCAAGTCCAACGAAGCATCCTCATTTTCACTGCGTGGAGTTTATCTCACTTTTCTTCCGAGGTGGTCGGCCAGTAATTTGCTTCATGTATTGCTGCCGGTCGGACTCTGTTTGTATTAAATCTCTTACCTACAACTCTCTTAAAGGCACCACCCACGATAATTTTTGACTTTATGATCTCTGCATATTTCGTAGGTATCAGAGGTGCTTAACACTTTCTTAAACACAAAACTTCACGTTAGCATTGGAAAACCTGTTTTCGAAACTTTACAATCAGGTTGAGTTCAATAGATATGGCCGAGTTTCGCGAGCCATGGATGAGACCCGGTAGCAGAAGATCGATAAGGCAGTCTTTTTCGCCAGGCGGATCTTTGCGGAATCAGCTATTTCTCACGAAATGTAGCCTCTTTGAACCGCAGCGAAAGAAATAGCTATTGGAAAATTAGTAACAATTTGAAAGATGTCATCTGAAAATCACGACATTATAGAGTTCCCCAGGAGAGAAGAAATGAGATAAAAATGAAAATTAGCCAGAAACTAGCGCTAACAATAGTGACAACAATAAGTACTTTGCAAATCTACTGGAAACGACCGCAGCTAACAGAAGCAAAGAAAAATTGAAGAGAAGGGAGAAAACTACACAATACTGGAAGCATAACGAGGGAAGTCCTCCGAGAAGTGTGACGTTTGACGACGAGATCAGCTGGTAATCGATCTTTTCCGATCTCCAAAAAGATATCGGTGCTCTAACTACGGAAATGAAACAGGGGAAACACGTACAATGAGCTGATAAATAAGGTCTCAGGCGATCCTATTGTAAGTAGGTGAAGGACACTTCCAGTGCGGCTTGTGTGGCGAATATACTCCCCAAGTCCTGGGTTCTTCAAAACTTTCGGAGTGTTCGCAACGAAGTTTTCCGTGGGTGCTGCCTTTAACCCCTTTCTATCCTGCGGCGTTACCCTCGGTCACTTCTGCAGTGGCACTCTCAGAACACAGACTTTATTAGTAGGGAATATTGTAGGCGGGGCGGCGACGGCTATTTGGCTGACTCCTGGCTGAACATACATACCTGGGGCTTCAAACGACGGCCTTGTATACGTCTCTCTTACCCGCCATCACCTTAACATGCGATCAATATAAACGTTAGATCTCCATGCCACATAAGGAAATCACCGGTTTCCTACCCGCCGATAACAGAGGCCATTCTGGCAAAAAGCCACCAGGCACAACAGTAATAATGATTCATGCGCACTTTCCCGTAACTTTGCGCAAGTTAGGCGCAGCCTCTCGTAAGAGTATGACGACATTATGCTATATCTCTAAATGAATATAAGATAGAATGTCTGTGAATGTGCGAGTGTTTGTATGTACAGGGTGCGTCAAAAGTCTTTGGACAAGCATAAACGTTCGCCAGGGAGGGGGAATTTGGAAAAACCAGTGGTTCTTTTCTCTTCATGACCTAATTGTGAGCATAAAAATTATTTTTGTTCCTGAGGTCTCCTCTTCTCGTATGTTCACAGCCTTCGGAAAGTACAGGTGAGACGCGGGTTCTGGCGCGCAGGTAGTGGAGGTACTTTTCCTCCCACCACTTCTCCATCTATTTGTGAGGAGACTCCAAACTCCTGTGGTGGGTAGCAGAGGCTTCTACTATGGAGCCCAGAAAAATCCCTGGGAAATTTGAAAAATAGGTGGGGCACTGCCAGGTTCATTGTCAGCTTCGCTTTTGGCAGTTCTCAAAATGTTTGCACGAAAACACGGAAACCGCGCTACAACAGCAATTTTCGCTTCTTTTAAAGCAATTTCACCACGGTTTTCTGTCATAAGTTTGTTTATTCGCTCTTTCTTAATAGACATATGATAATTTTGGACTTATAGAATGACGAAATGCCCCCTTAAAGTGAGTACTCTTCTCTATTGCCATAGTGCAGACAAATATTCGCTTATGGAAGCCCTACATCTACTCTGGGAGATTTCGAAGTGGTTTCTAGATTCAGCGGGCTATGGCCTTCCGAGAGCCATACAGGAATTTGAACTTTCTTCCGAAACTTTGGAGAAGGGCCGAAATGAATTTCAGTTCATCAAGTTGCGCGCCGAGCCAACGTCACATCTAATTTTTGACAAGCCCCTGTCGCTACCAGTGCAGGAAATTTTGGAGTCAAAAATATTATTTATGTTAACAAGTAGGCCGCTGACACACAGCAACTATCAGCTTTTCCAATTTCTTCTTCCTCATTTTTTGAAAATCGAATATGCTTGTCCAAAAACTTTTGACGCACCCTGTATGTGTGTGTCCTTTACAGAAATCGTGGAGGGTCAACCTATCTAGACCAAACTCTCTATCATCTGTTCCCTGGAGATTGGACTGCAGATCACGCTCCCACCGAACGCGGTGGCGTGGCAAGAGTGGTCAATCAGCTCTCTATTTGTTAGCAGCAAATGATCAGTATCTCCCGCCACGTCGCCGCGTTCGATTGGAGCGCGATCCGCAATGCACGCTCCAGGAAACCGACTGTAATCTGAGATGGGTCGACAGAGGTTTTAGGCCACCTAAACTAAACTTTGATCTTAGCCAAAAGGCCGAGAAGCGGCCACCTCAGGCCAGAAAATTCGGTTTGATTCATTGGTTATATCGATTTTATTGGTTTCTCGCTATTTTTAGACACGGGTCAGGAAAGAGATGTCTGGTGGTGCTCCTCAATAAGATGAACACGAATGTAAAAACAATTTTGCACGAAGTATTGAGATTTATTAGGTTCATCGATTTTTTCCACTTTCGCTCAGGAACGAGCGAAGACACGTCCACTGTGGGTTTTGAGGACGCTGAGCGCGAACATGAGAACCAGCTTGGCAAGATATCCATTCGTTAATTTTCCCTGGTCTTTTTCCGCTTCTGGAAAGCGATGGGTAAGAATGTGCTTAGTGGATCAATCTGACATGCTAAACACTCAATCACGAACAAAACAACTGTTTTCTATGAAAATGTCACCCAGATAACATAACTGACTTCTCGCCTACAGGACAGCGAAAAACGGTTAGTCAAGCAGTCAAAATAAAAGGATCTTAATGAATTCAGTGAACTTCACAGCTTGGCTGCGTACAGAGTACGCCAGGGCAGGCACATGTTGCATGTGTAGTGATTGTAGCCAGCGACATGCTACCAGCTACAGTGGGCGTCAATGGCGGTGACCCGTCTGCGGCCTCGAAAAACACGCGGCGCGACCGCCCCGCTCACTGTGGAATCGTCACCGCAGTGGCGAATCTGGGTTTTTTTTTGACAGATGTTCATCACATTTGATGGTAACTAATAGGGAAACTAACTGACTATCAAAAAATCCCATAATTTGCTGTCCCGGAGAGGATTCCTGTTAGAGCGGCGCGGTCGCACCGCGTGCTTTTCGAGGCCGCAGACGGGTCACGGCCATTGACGCCCACTGTACATCAGCGGTCAATGGCGTTCGGGGCACCGCCAGGGCGCGCGCATAATAGTTAAATAATTCGTTCCAAAAAATATTTGCCTCCGGCATCCACCGCCCGTCTGTTGAGTCGCGCCGCGCCTCCTATGCGTTACCGTACGTGCGGCGACGTGGCTCAGTAGACGTGCAATGTAGCGTGGGGCAAGAATTTTTCGGAAAGACTATACGTCTGCCCAGAATACGCTAGGTCGGCGCGCGCCGCTAGCGCCGCTTATATGTAGATGTATTGATGGTACGTCGGAATCCGGTTCGCATCGGATGTGGGCTGCGACGGTCGGATACGAAATCGGAGCGACACATCGTGACATTGTTTATAGTCCGCAAGCACACGATTTCGCATCAGCTGTTTCCATCCATGGATAGAGTCCATAAAAAAATCGGCGGACTCCAGTTCGGCGGGAAAGGGGCGCGCAGCGCGGTCGCCATCCGATCGGCAGCCTGAGATTCTATGGAAAAACGGGTGATCTACGATATCGACCGACATTGCGAAGCGGCGCCACGCCCAGCAGGAGTCCGCCGATTTTTTTATAGACTATACATGTTTTCATTGCAGATCAGGCGATTGCTATCGATTTCTGACATTTCTCCTAAGTTATGCTTTTTCCTCCATACAGTAAAGATCAAGGTAATGTTCGTCTTACGTGATTATAACTTGAAAACAAAAATTAGTTCCGAAATAGAGCTGTGCAGTGTACTGCCTTCTTTGGAATTTGTTTTACGCAAAGCTATTCACGAATACACTAAATCTAAAACTTGGCAAGTCACCTACACAACATCTAAACTAATGGAGAGAGAAGAAACAAAGCAAAGTGACGAAACTGGAACAAAACAGCTGCACAAATTCACCCCACAAGTTCTTATCGATTGATTCGTCGGAGTCCGACGAAGGATCGCCTCCACTTGTGGCTCCGATGCGACGTCGGACTCCAACGCCGATTAGGAGGCAAATCGTTCCAATGTAGTAAAAACTTCGACTCCGACGCGTCGGATTCCGACGAGGATCGATGCGTACCTTTTGTTATCCGATGGGATCGGACTCCGACGCACTATAGATAAAGCTTATACCGCTCTGACCCCAGCTGGTCGTGTAGACCCCTCGGATGGACTGCATCAGCGGCACGCACCAAGTAGGTTTAGCTTCCAATTTAACAAAATTGCTCCATTCTGTTTAGTATAATGCACAATATGATGCAATTGTGCATCAACATGGGCATAATGACCATGAGACAGCAAGTTCTCATTGATATGAATTCTGTAGATTTAATAGAATTTATGAAAGCAACCTGAAATTTTTGTTTCTACACGTTATCAGCAACGGCACAAACTTTTAGTACATAGTAAAAAAAGTGGACTGATTCATCAGCGTCTAAAATTTATTAAAATCAAGGTCACATTACACGTTTCTCCAATTCTCATTTCTCTCTTATAATATTACAGGGTGACAAAAAATTATGGAACGGATTTTTCGTGCTGTGTTTTTTCATAGTAATCAAAGGCAAAAACTTTGTTTGTGCATATTAGGAGACTATCCATCATAGCGATCAGCCTTGCTTGAAATGGTTGCCATTTGCTCCGATGCGCTTCTACAGTCGCCTTGGGAAGTCGTCCACTGCTTTGGCGATGATGTCTGTGGGAAAATTGCTCCAAATTTTTGTCAAATCCATTCTTAGGGCTTCAACTGTTGAGTGAGGCTTCGCACAGGAAAATTGCTCCAGTATGTCTCAGACAGACTAGCCTAATGAGTTCTAAACGGGTGAACTTGCTGGCAAATGACCAGGTCTTTGAAGCTTTATGTCCACTGAGATGAAGTCCGGGAAGCTTCTTGCGACCCATTCTCGCGTTACTTCGGGCTTATGAGAGAGGGCACCATTCTATGAGAAGGTCTACATCTCCTCTCCAGAAAGCTGCCTGGCCCAAGTCACAACCTTGTTTTCTAGAATCTGACGGTACTGGGATCCTTAAACCTTGACTCCCCGGGGCACGAATAAGAGTGGAGACTTGCCGTTGGAGGTTACTCCTGTGCAGACAACTGCTTGTTTCGGCTTTTACCTTCTATATATCATTCTCTCCTCTAGTGCTGCCTTCCCCTTCGACCACATCCGGTCATTCTGATGATTTTTTGATTTATTTTCATTTATTTATGATATTTATTTTATTTATGATTTATTTTCACACTTTCAGAAACTTTAGCATACTCTGAAGAGCTCACGTACAACAGGAGCACGGGAAATGCCCTGTGTTCGGCTTAGTAACAAGTATAGCTCTGTGCCAGCGACAACTTTTGACGAGTTCATGGTCGCTAATCGGCGCGCCTTTCCTATGTTGCGTGATCAAAAGTATTAGGGTGTAAAACTATAAATGCGCTCACACTTTTCTATCTCAGTCGAAGTATTGCTGGAGGCGTATGCTCAGTAGTGTATAGTATCTTGAAGAGCAATTCTTTGCGCATTCACCGGTATGTAACTCGTCTGGCAAATCTCAAGTTTTGATTTTTAAAAAAGTTCGAAAGGCTGCCAAATGGAGATGCGGAGTTGTGGTGGAAACCGCCATCAAACGAATTCTTCCATGTACTTCTTTGAATAACAGATTTCTTGGATCAAGTTCAGTACCTGTTAGGAGAGGGGCACATTGCTAAAGCACTCGCAAAAAACCGCTGCGAGGCAACAAAAGAGAGCAACACCATAAGGCTCCAAACATTCTTACCCACGTACTGAAGAAGAGGTTGTCTTCACGGTCAAATATGAAATCAGTGGTCCAGTGGGGGAGGCTGAATTTCATAGACAGACAATTACGGCAGACCTCTGCCTTCAACAATTGGGCCCCGTGGGCCAGCCACTTCACCAATATCCGCTCAAACCAACGACTACTAGAAATTCTTCACAACCAGGCCTATCCAAAGGCTACGAAAAATGCCCAACAAAAAACTGAAGAAATAAGATGGGAAGTTCTGTCTAAGCCGCCATGTAGCTGAGACTTGCCACAATCAGACCACAACTTATTTCTGGCTAGGATGCTTTCCTCACATAGAAAAAATGCAAAAACCGCGAAAAAAGTGGAGATTCGGGTAAGCACCTGTTCCGATTCACAGCGCACTGACTTCTTCAAGAAGGAACCTCATATCCTGCATGGAGGATGGTGAAGGGTAGTTGAGATTAACTATACATACAATTTTGATTGAGGAGCTCTGCTGTGGTTTCTTGGAATAAATTTTGTTTCACGCGAAAACGCGCATCCATAGTTTTACACCCAAATATGGATGAAAAACTAGTGTATGGAGTTAGCCTATGTGTCTTCCAGTACTATGACATCTATAGAAAGAATTTGTCCATTCTTTCCAGATTGCTTGTACTTCTATTCCCCACTTCTCTCTTCATGCTACAGTAATGTTCTAGCGCGCACCAATTATTCTAGCTGCACAAAGTGCCTCCGTCGTTTCCATCGTTGTCGCCCGTGTGATCCAGCTGTCAGCTCCTTACTTTGCTTGCGAACTCTGAACGCAGCCTTTTTATGGATTCCTGCACTGTCTTAGGCACTTTGATTGAGGTGCAAAGAATTTCTTGCGAGGGACTGTGGAGAGGGGTATCTGGCTTTCCCCACTCTTACGTAGTGTGGCGATCTTCTTCATTCCGTTCTTCACCTAAATATTGGATGAGGATGTTGTTGAGACTTGTGGAAACCAATAAGGCAACCGTAATGCAGAGTTCACACACTTTTCCACAATATCTAAGGAATGATTGTGCCCTCTTTTCAAAGCCTACAAAACCCTCCCACCTCTCCCTACCCTCATTTGCGCTTCCCGTTTTGACTTCACGCTCGCTAGATCGTTCAGCAAAACGCAAAATGTTTTCCCAAATGAGCAGTAAAAGTTTCTTCTCAGAGTGCTGTAAGAACTGCCACTTATGTGATTTATTATGAGCACTAAACAACTAGTGCCGTTCTCTGCTAACGACTGTCTAAGAAATGTGAGAAATGACGACTTGTCGTTATATTATTGCCACACTTGAAATTGAGTTATAATAGGCATATTTGCCCACTATAAGCCCATGAAAAAACTCTAAAGAGGGATGACCAGTTGAGAGGCCACGCCGAGTGATTAGAGGACAGAGAATAACCGGACCGCTCAACAACAGCACATGCCAGGTAAACCTAACGGATAAAACTATTTTTCTTGTAGTTTTCGAGTCTTAAGGCTCCATTTGGAATGCTGAAGTGTGCGATGTGGAAGTGAATATCTCCCTCTCGTATAAATCTAGCAAACAGGCATATGGAAATGGAAACTGCTATGTGGGTTGGTACCGGGGATGAGCGGAATTTCGACTTCTGAAAAATGCAAAAAAAGGCCGGAAGTTTTCGGAAGTTTTAGATGGACATTGAACAAGTTGCATTTGCCCCGCATGAGCTCGGCAGGCGCAGGTTGAGGAGAAGCGGGGAGGGTGGGGAGAGGTGCTGAAATACTTCTAAAAGTACTTTGCAGTAGATCAACTTGATTTCATGGCTTTCATCATCAATTTTATATTTTTTAATTTGATCTTCTGATGAGAGAATAAGCACTCAATTTTGCTTTTGAAATTTTACCCAACAAATCTGCAGAGTGAAGGAAACTCTAGCTACTTAAACTACGTACATACTTCTCCCAGGCTGCCCAATAATGCGTCCGCCACTGACTGCCACTGACTTCTGCGCAGCTTTTGAACAAGAATCTGGTGGTATGTGCACTGCACAGCAGATGTAGAAAAAAAGTGACGCTCTCTTAGGTATCTATCTGTCTGTTTTTGCTGGAATGTTGTTCTCACACACGGTACCACACAAATAGAGCGTGACAGCAATTCTCGAAAGGAACTTTAACAACGCATTGTGCGACGTGTGGGACGTGTGCTCAACCGCTGGAGCACAAATGAGTGCTCGAGGAACTGCCCGTGTCCGACGCGGCGCACCAGGCCAACAGTGTAGGATCGCGAATCTGTTAAAGAGTAAGATCGACATTCAAAAACAGCTTACGAAGGATATGTCAGTGTATGGAAGTCAAACAGCAGGATCAGCAGAGAGTGAGCTATCTTCAGAAGAAACCTCTGTAACTGTCCTATGTAACTTTCGGCAAATTGCTGATGAAGTGGGTGAAAATATGGATATCATCCGTTTCTATTCACCATCACTAACAATTTGACTACATACGTTTCGTTTTTAATACCTAGCTGGGGGTTGCAGTAAGCCTGTTTATTTGCTCATTTTCAAAATCTATCGGAGAGGAAGGTACATATTCCTTAATTTATTCTTTATTATCTTAATTAGCTCCATAACTTCTCAGCATTATTGGAAAGAGCGTTCTAGATGAACTCCAGTGAGTTAACCACTGCATACACCTCTGGGTATTCATATACATACACATAAATACATACATATGTGCGTACGCCCC
>JARK01000256.1:56717-82776 GCA_000688135.1 Ancylostoma ceylanicum | reverse complement strand
GGGGGGGGGGGGGGGGGGGGGGGGGGTAGAGCCAAAACCAGTATATTGGCTCTGGCTGATGGTCAGCGAAAGACGAGGCAGTGCAATAAGGGATGAGCGCGCAGAGTGCCCACCGAGCCGTTGTTAAGGCCCGGCTCCGGCAACCCTTCAATTTCCTGGGGAGTGTGCCGGTATAAGAGGCACTGCCTTTAGAATTAATATGTAGTATCTATAATGCTTTGGTATCGCCCTTGAGGGCCTTTGTTCATGACCTCACTGATATGTTTATGGGCCTACTATATGTAACAGGCTTTACCACACCCCTTTCATGTCAGTATTCTACCATTGCACCACCAGGTGCAGGTCGGACGGATAAAGATCCGTACCAAACTGTGTTCTACACACAAGGGAGCCACCCACCCTCCCGTATCCACAGGTGCCACCCATCCGCCTCACAAAGTCACCATATTTTATGGTGCATCGGCCAAATACGGTCCGATAAAGTGCTTTGCTTCCAAGCAACTGCACGCCAGGTTGGCCAAGCCTAACCTTGGTACTCAGAGTCCCTAAAAATTCGCGTCTTGCATCCTGCAACTGCGCAAGAGGGCAGCGCCTAAAGCCTGCCAGTCCTTGGGACTTAGGATCTCTAAATCCATTCGTGGTTTGCCCTCCGCAAACGCACAAGAGGTCATCACCCAAACCTGACCTTGGGCTACAGTGACCCTAAATTTACGCTCACTTAGCAGCAGCAGACTCAGAAGCAGCCAAACCAATACTGAGTGCTCGAACGCAGCCAATTTTGCATATCATAGGCTCAAAGAGAGGCCGCTGCAAAGATTCCTTTCGCAAGAAGCTCACCATGTCGCTTTACTCTCGCAAAGTAGCGATTTCTTACATCTCGATCGCACTCGCGACCATACTAAAGAAGTATGAACCGTGCGTTGAGAAAATAACCTATCCAGAAAATGACAACGAAAGGTATAACGAATGCAACAAAACTTTGCGTTTTCTAACATCATGCCTTGCAAAGTTAAGAGCAGGAATAAACTCACTTCTATCAGAAATTGATGGCATGGAGAGGCTTTACTCCCAGCAGGAATCCAAGTCAGAGCGGGAAGAATACTGCTCGAGATAAAGGAGTTTAAAGTGGACAGAGACTTTTACCAGATAATTAGCGATGCAGAGAAATTCGCATGGATACTAGAAGAGCAAATAACCGATGCTAAACTACAACTAGTGCGGATGAACTGTAAAACTGAAAAAGGACAATGAGGGATGTAATAACAAAAACACTCTATGCAATTCGAAAAGATCCGAAGGAATCGGTACAAGAAATGTGGATTTGGCATCTTTCCATAGTAGAGATGATTATAAAAGAAATGCTCTCGACCTTGGCAATAAAAGCTATGAAGAGATTAACAGGATCGTTCCCACAGAATCAGCTGCACTTAATAAATCTGAGATCATCCATGGAGGTAATGGCGAGGTCATCACAACTATGATACCAATAGTGCCACATGCAATAACATACACACGCCCAAATGAATGCACGGGAGAAACTGAGAGCGGCAAGGTAAAAAATGAAACATATGCCATTACGTCGAAAAGCGCTGCTGTTGCGCACAAGCACATACCCCACATTAGGGCAGAAATAATATTAGAAAATTCGATAATGCGCTCTTCACAGAAAGGATACTTCCCTGCAAAGATCCTACTGAGTCCGACAACTTTTTCCGCTCTTCGACACACCGTAATTCCCTCGCCATCAACAACTTCACACCTCCACGACTGCCAGTTCGCGCCTACACTTCTCGACATCTTCATAGGCTGGACGATATGAACCCCTGCTAACGACTGTCTCGCGGATAAAAAGGTCTTTAATCCAACTAGTTGTGGGCATAGACGTATGATTTTCCTTCTTTTGTATGATTATGCTTCTATTTTGCTTTTCCTCCTTGGTTTCTTTGCTTTGTCGCGCCGGAATGTGCCGGTATAAGCGGCACCGCCTTTAGAAGTAATATGTAGTATCTAATATGCTTTGGTATCGCCCCGATGAGGGCCTTTGTTCATGACCTCACTGATATGTTTATGGGCCTCGCCCAGATACTATTATATATGTAACAGGCTTTACCACGCACATTTAATGTCAGTATTCTACCATTGCACCACCAGGTGCAGGTCGGACGAATAAAGATCCGTACCAAACTGTGTACTACACACGACCACGGAGCCACCCAACCTCCCGAAATCACAGGCGCCACTCAACCGCCTTAGTTAGCCACCACAGCGAGCGACTCAGCACGTTCTTTCAAAAAAAAAAAATAACAATGGGTGTAGGCGTAACGTAATGCCATGAATAATCGCTAGTATGTACCTGTTGTGGCTGATGGCGTGATGCCAGACAGTGGACTCTGTTATCGGCAGGCAGGAGACCGATGACCTCCCTGGGTGGCGTGGAGATCTCCCATCCGGATAGATCGCAAGGAAGTGCGATGGCGGGAAACAGAGGCGTATGTAAGGCCGTCGGTTGGAGCCTTAGGTGCATAGGTGGAATAGGGTGAGTATCGTACTCACCCCACCTTCACTTTTGGCCGAGTCGAGGGGGGACCTTCACTTTGAGAGGGGGTGGGGGGGGGGTTTCTTTATTTCAGGTACAAGCCAGGCCTATGTTTAAGAAACAGGTGTTAGCGGAAAAATACGGCGAGGGTAGTGCTAATGTTATTGTGATCTCAGATGTTGTATGGATTGAATTGTAAGGTGTGGCACACCGGTCAGCCAGCATTGAAGTCTCTTATGTTTGCGCTTGTCATGTAAATATGGAAGAATTAAAAGTGTGGGCAAAACAAGCTACAGTGGAAATCCAGTGAAAGGTTAGCATACAGACAAAATTTGCAATAGATTTATAATAGAGATGGGTTCTACAAACAGGTAGGTAAATTTCAATAATTTCCAATGTAGGAGCCCAGATTTCTAAAGGTCCTAAGAAGAGGTGAGCCGAACAGCGATTAGAACAAGTTGGAAGAGACAGACTTCTGCGTGAATATATACAGAATTGGTACGATACGAAAAAAAGCAGTAAAAAAATAAAGTGTGCAATTTCACATTTTTTTCCATTTTTGACACCTATTTTCAGGAAAAATAGGACACGTTATGCAGATTGATAAAATGCGCTGTAATCGATATTGGCAACAAACTTAGAAAATGTGTAGAGGTTTAGTGGAAATTCACTACGAAGCTCAATATTGGCGTCGGAAAATGGGGTTGATAAAATTGTTGGGTACGCGCCGCGGCCTGTGGCGCGCGCGGTATTGAACTTTTCCCAAATGCGACGTGGGTTTCTAATAGAGGAAGGTTTTCTCTATCGAACCATATACAGCACGCCTATAGTCGGTCGCTCCTTCATCCCGCCATTTTTCCCAAACATCCGGAATTTTCGACTTTCGATCGATATTTTTGGCCTCAGGGATTTTAGGGATCCACGAGCGTTGAGCCGATGTTCGCCTAGTGTAGGTAAGAAGTGGCAGAGTATTACATGAATGTATTCACAATTGGTGGCGAAGAGAAAAAGAAGCTGAGAAAGGAGTGTTTGAAATTCCACATTTTTCCCGATTTTTGGGACGAAATTTCAGGAAAACGAGGGCGTGCCCCACGGATCTGTAATATGCATGGTAATCACCAATGACAGGTAAGTTAGAAAATATGTAGCGAATTTGGACAGGCCCCTCATGGGTCTCGCCGTTGGCCGCTGAAAATCCGGGAAAACAGGTGCATGGCAACGTTGGATCCGCGTCGCGGCCTCTAGCGCGCGCGGTATTGAACTTTTTCCAAATGCGACGTGGGTTTCTAATAGTGGAAGGTTTTCTCTATCGAACCGTATACAGCATGCCTATATTCGATCGCTCCTTCATCCCGCCATTTTTTCCAAACATCCTGGATTTTGGACTTTTAATCGATTTTTTCAGGCTCGGTTGAAATCGTTTTTCAGATGCGACGTGGTCTGCGTAATCAGCTCACTCTGCTGCGTCTACTGGTACCGGACTCGGAGCTGGAAATTGCGTGGGAAGCTCTGCCGGCCGTTAGGTGAGCACGTCATAACTGGCGTGCTCACCTAGCCCTGCGAAATAGTGCACTGGGGGAGGAGACGCAGAGACTTTAGGTGAGCACGCCAGTTATGACGTGCTCACCTAACGGCCGGCAGAGCTTCCCACGCAATTTCCAGCTCCGAGTCCTGTATCAGTAGACGCAGCAGAGTGAGCTGATTACGCAGACCACGTCGCATCTGAAAAACGATTTCAACCGAGCCTGAAAAAATCGATTAAAAGTCCAAAATCCAGGATGTTTGGAAAAAATGGCGGGATGAAGGAGCGATCGAATATAGGCATGCTTTATACGGTTCGATAGAGAAAACCTTCCACTATTAGAAACCCACGTCGCATTTGGGAAAAGTTCAATACCGCGCGCGCCACAGGCCGCGGCGCGTACCCAACGTTGCCATGCACCTGCTTTTCCGGATATTCAGCCACCAACGGCGAGACCCATGAGGGGCCTGTCCAAATTCGCTACATCTTTTCTAACTTACCTGTCATTGATGATTACCATGCATATTACAGATCCGTGGAGCGCGCCCTCGTTTTGCTGAAATTTCGTCCCAAAAACCGGGAAAAATGTGAAATTTCAAACGCTCTTTTCTCAGCTTCTTTTTCTCTTCGCCACTAATTGTGAATACATTCATGTAATACTCTGCCACTTCTTACCTACACTAGGCGAACATCAGCTCAGCGCTCGTGGATCCCCAAAATCCCTGAGGCCAAAAATATCGATTGAAAGTCGAATATTCCGGATGTTTGGGAAAAATGGCGGGATGAAGGAGCGATCGAGTATAGGCGTGCTGTATATGGTTCGATAGAGAAAACCTTCCTCTATTAGAAACCCACGTCGCATTTGGGAAGTTTGTTGCCACTATCGATTACAGCGCATTTTATCAATCTGCACAACGCGTCCTATTTTTCCTGAAAATAGGTGTCAAAAAATGGAAAAAAAATGTGAAATTGCACACTTTATTTTTTACTGCTTTTTTTCGTATCGTACCAATTCTGTATATATTCACGCAGAAGTCTGTCTCTTCCAACTTGTTCTAATCGCTGTTCGGCTCACCTCTTCTTTGGAATTTCAGAAATCTGGGCTCCTACATTGGAAATTATTGAAATTTACCTACCTGTTTGTAGAACCCATCTCTATTATAAATCTATTGCAAATTTTGTCTGTATGCTAACCTTTCACTGGATTTCCACTGTAGCTTGTTTTGCCCACACTTTTAATTCTTCCATATTTACATGGCAAGCGCAAACATAAGAGACTTCAATGCTGGCTGACCGGTGTGCCACACCTTACAATTCAATCCATACAACATCTGAGATCACAATAACATTAGCACTACCCTCGCCGTATTTTTCCGCTAACACCTGTTTCTCAAACATAGGCCTGGCTTGTACCTGAAATAAAGAAACGTACATGCACTTTTCAGACATGTGGGAAGGGAGGGGGTGGTTGTGGTAGGTGGTTTGCCGCCATTGTGTTGAAGTAAAACGGTTTTGTTTCGCGAAACATCAATTTTCACGAACATGATAATAAACAAATCTAATGGATCTAATAGCGGCAAGCCACACCTAACCATTACGACGACGCCCCCCCCCCCGGGCGACGCTTACGATTTGGTAGGCCACCTTCACTTTGAGACCTCCGATTTTCACATTCGACCTTGACTTTCGAAGACCCGTGCTCACCACTATTCCACCTATGCTTAGGTGTGCGTGGATTGGAGTCAGCCGGAGAGCCGCAGCCGCCCCCGTATTCCTATTTTCTACTAATAAACTAGTCCTGTTCCTGTGTTAGTACAGTCGTACTGGTAAGAGTTACCCTCGCAGGAAAGAGAGGGTTGGAGGGAGACAGAGTCGAAGGAAAGAGACTCTAAAGGCAGAGAAAAGCTTGTGTTCCCGGTGCAGACGTGGACACAACAGTGGCGATCAGGTGTTGCGAGCGTATAGATCAAGTGATCAAGTCATCTATATTGCGGGACTCGTGCGGAGGCACAGTGAGATTGTAGATCAGAGGATCCGTCGAGCTGCTACCCAGGATTATTGCATAGATCAAGGTTGCTACTGTAGAGATAGGACGGTTTCGAGGTTTGATCAGAGGAATTGATCTAAGAAGGCGGCTAAGATGGACGCAAAAGAAATGATGGTGATGTTTAGAGAAATGATGAAGGAAGAAAGGAAAGAAATGATGGAAATGTTTCTCAGACACATGGCAGGATCAGGGCAAGCTAGCGCCACATGAAGTGGCTTCGGTTCCTAGCATGATGTCAGCACTGACTCAGACAGAAGTGCCGTGTGAGCGGGCCCCGGTACAGCGGGTGGCAGTCATGTCGTGGTCCGCTCGCACGGTTGTCGTGGTCCACTGGCGCAGTTTTCGTGGTCCGCTCGCGCGGTTTCGTCGCCTGTAAGTGCTGGGGACCCGCTCACACGGGATTTTCCGTGCGGGCGGGCTGCGACAACGCTTACAGGCAGCAAAACCGCGCGAGCGGACCACGAAAGCCGCGCGAGCGGACCACGACAACCGTGCGTGCGGACCACGACATGGCTGTCACCCGCTCCACCGGGGCCCGCTCGCACGGGACTTTTGTCTGAGGAGTATTCGGACTGAAAAATTCGATTCCGATCCTGACACAGACATGAGCTTTACCAGGTGGTACTCAAGGTACAAAGAAGTGTTCTTGGAAGATGCCAAGCAGCTCTTGGAAAGTGCTCGAGTAAGGCTGCAGTGTGAAAAGTTGGACAGCAATAGCTTCAAGAAGTATCAGAGGCATGTATTGCCAAAGGAGGTAACATCGATAGGGTTTGATGAGACAGTGGAAACTCTCAGACAGTTGTTCGATGTGAAGGCTTCGGAGTTCACCACAAGATATCAATGTTTGAAGTTGGAAAAGAGTGACTCCGAAGACTACCTAACGTACGCCGGTAGAGTAAATGAGTTTTGTGAGAGAGCGAAAATTCATGGGCTAGATTGCGATGGAATAAAGTGTCTGTTGTGGATTTTTGGGCTGAAGTCTCAAAGAGAAGCCGAGATAAGACAACGGCTTATTGCAGTGCTTAACAGAGAATACAAAGCAGAGCGAAAGGTGTCCCTGCAGGAGTTGTACAGGGAGTGTGAGAACTTCCTGAGTCTCAAAAAGGATAGTGAGACTATTGCTGGCAACGTAAAGACCATGGAAGCAGCAGTCAAGGAAAAGCGCCAGAAGCGTGAGTGCTGGAACTGTTGCGGCGATCACTTCGCGCAACAGTGCAAATCCAAGCCTTGGTTTTGCAAGCAGTGTAAGAAGACAGGACACAGGGAAAGGTTCTCTGAGGTAGCAAACCGGAGGCAAGCGGCTGGAAACGGATGTGAAGGGCGGAGAAGCCGGCAAAACAGCGACAACAGAAAGAGCAAGAAGACAATACGGTCTTCTGGAAAACATGTACGTGGAGTAAAGATAGCGAATGCGACAGCTGAGGTAAACTCCACACGAATGTATGTGGAAGCAAGGGTGAACCACCATCCAGTGAGCTTCTTGCTTGACATTGGATCCGATATAACCTTGCTGAATGAGCATGGGTTCTCCAAAGTTAGAAAACACCAGTGTTGTCGTGAAGAATGCCAGTGGAAGTTCAATGAAGATTCGAGGCAAGCTATGGTGCGAGATTGAGATCAAGGGATCTCGGAGTGAGGGTTGTGCTTATGTGACGCCTCATAACTCGCTGTTAGGACTAGAGTGGATCCAGAAGAATGAAGACATGTCTTATTATATGAAAATGATGGTCGCTGAGGTGAAAGCGGACCAAAACGGTGACGTTGCCATGAAGTTAGAAGAAACGTACCCTGAAGTCTTTGACGAAGGATTGGGACTGTGTACAAAAGAGAAGGCTGACTTGCAGCTAGTGGGTGACGTGCGTCCAGTGTTCAAGGCTTGTAGGCCTGTACCCCACGCTGCTGTTGAAGCTGTCGAAAACGAACTCGACAGGCTTTTGGAGATGAATGTGATAGCACCAGTGACTCACAGTGAATGGGCAGCTTCCATTGTTTGTGTGAGAAAGTCCATCGGAAAGTTGAGAGTGGGCGCTGACTTCTCAACTGGACTGAACAGAGCTCTTGAGTCCTTCGATTATCCTTTGGCGGTGCCAGAGGATATATTCGCGACGCTCAACGGAGGAGCGGTGTTTTCGCAGACTGATCTGTCGGATGCGTACCTTCAGATCGAGCTGTCAGATGAGTCAAAGAAAATGGTCGTGATCAACACGCATAGAGGGTTGTTTCAGTACAACCAATTGCCTTTCGGGTTAAAGACGGCTCCCAGAATATTCCAGCAGGTTATGAATAAGATGGTAGCTGGATTGCAAGGTGTGGCGACCTACCTCGATGACATATTAGTGTGTGGAAGGACAGAGCAAGAGCACATGGAGAATTTGCTTGCGTTATTTCAAAGGGTAGCAGAGTACGGATTCAAGGTCCGTATAGAGAAGTGCTCATTTGCGAAGCCAGAGATTCGGTATCTGGGCTTCATTGTGGACAAGAATGGCAGAAGGCCAAATCCAGAGAAGATTGATGCAATCAAGTATATGGTTGAGCCGAAGAATGTCGGTCAACTTCGAGCATTTCTTGGCATAATAACGTACTATGCGGCGTTTATGCCAACGATGAAAGACCTTCGTGAACCTCTAGATGCGTTGCTGAAGAAAGATGTGAAGTGGGAGTGGACCTCCAAGCAGCAAACAGCATTCGAGAAATTGAAGAAAGCGTTGTCGAGTGAGCTGAATCCTGCTCACTATGATCCAAGGCAGAAGATTGTCGTGGCAGCTGATGCCTGCGACTATGGAATTGGGTGCGTGATTTCGCACAGATATGAGGATGGTTCGGAGAAACCTATAGCACATGCTTCGCGTTCTCTCACAGCGGCTGAGAAGAACTACTCGCAGATTGAGAAAGAGGCGTTGGGAATCGTCTTCGCGGTGAAGAAATTCCACAAGTATGTGTTTGGAAAGAAGTTTCTACTGTTGACGGATCACAAACCTTTGTTAGCCATCTTCGGTGACAAGAAGGGAGTTCTGGTGTACTCTGCAAACCGATTTATGAGATGGGCTATGATTCTGCTTGGATATGACTTTGACATAGAGTATGTCAACATCACGAAGTTCGGACAAGCAGATGGCTTGTCGAGGTTGACGTAGAAGCATCAAGTGGAAGATGAAGATATTGTGATAGCATCAGTTGAGAATGATGTTGACTCATTGCTGAAAGAGCGCACAAGAAGATTGCCAGTAACAGTAGATGATGTCGAGTCGTACACGAGAACTGATCCCGTGCTCAGAAGGGTGATCTCGTGTGTGAAGAGTGGGAAATGGCCAAAGGCGAACCAGAAACTGGCTCATTTCCAGAATCGTCGTGAAACCTTGTCGGTCGTTGGAAGTTGTCTGATGTCTGGTGAAAGAGTGGTTATCCCCCCAGAACTTCGCTCGAAGGTTTTGAAAGAACTTCATGTTGGTCATCCAGGGATAGTGAGGATGAAGAAATTGGCAAGAAGTTACGTGTGCTGGCCAAACATCGATAGTGATTGTGAAGACATGGTGCATAGATGCACAAATTGCCAAGAAGCGGCAAAGAATACAATGAAAGTGCCACTAAAGACGTGGCCGTCTCCAACTCGTATGTTTTTCGAGTTCGTGTAGATTTTGCTGGACCTTTGCAAGGAGTCTACTGCCTGGTCGTAGTAGTTGCGTTCAGTAAGTGGCCCGAAATGATTGAGATGAGTAACATTTCGGCGAGCAAGACGGCGAAAGCATTGAAGTGTGTTTGCGAGATATGGTTTACCGCAAACCATTGTGAGTGACAATGGTACACAGTTCACGTCGGAGCAATTCAAGACGATGTGTGACGAAGGAGGAATCGTCCACATCAAGACAGCTCCATATCACCCCCAGTCGAATGAACAGGCAGAATGTTTTGTTGGTATGCTGAAGCGAGGTATCAAAAAACTTAAGGGGGAGGAGAGGCCATTTGGAGATACCTTGAGTGTAGTTTTGCAGGCGTACAGGACGATGCCTAACTCGAGTCTGAACGGGAAGACTCCAGCTGAAGTCTTTCTAGGTAGGAAACTACGAACGAGATTGAGTTAGTTAGTTCCGCATCTAGAATCCGATGAAGATCCTCTCGCGAAGACACAGCGAGAGCGTATGGAGCAGCAATTTGACAGGAAGCACGGAAGTGAAACGAATGTTTCAAGTTGGTGACAAAGTATATGCGAGACAGTAGAAAGCGCCACACTTCCACTGGGTGAAAGGAACTGTGGTAAGAAGTGTTGGCTGAGTGAACTACGAGGTTGAGATAGATGGAAGGATTGTCCGCAAACCAACTGCGCTGCCGTGACAAGCAGGAAGGTCACGTAGAAAAGAATGGAAGGCTGAAGGTGCTGCTGGAAGCCTTAGCAGCAGAAGACGCTTACGCGAGGCGTGAAGTGAATGTCGAGCCGAATCCGGACCGTGCCATACCCAATATGCGTCTACCATTTGCGTCCGATCCAATGTCAACGTCGACCGTACCAGCGAATCAAGGACCACCGCCACCTTCGCTGAGAAGATCCTCTAGAATCAGAAGACCAGTCCAGAGATTTGATCCATCTCCTGCATAGTGCTATTGTTAAGATTTTCGTTGTTTTGTTCGTTTGTATCGTAGGTTGTTGCTAACTTTTTAGTAGTCTAGTTTTGTGCTAACTATCCTACTGGGGGAGGTGTTGTGGCTGATGAAGTGATGCCAGACAGTGAACTCTGTTATCGGCAGGCAGGAGACCGATGATCTCCCTGGGTGGCGTGGAGATCTCCCGTCTGGATAGATCGCAAGGATGTGCGATGGCGGAAAAACAGAGGTGTATATAGGGCCGTCGTTTTAGGCCTTGGCTTTGTTCAGTCAGGAGTCAGGCGGAGAACCGCAGTCGCCCCCGTACTCTTATTTTCTACTAATAAACTAGTCCTGTTCTGGTGTTAGTGCAGTCGTACTGGTAAGAGTTACCCTCGCAGGAAAGAGAGGTTTGGAGGGAGACAGAGTCGAAGGAAAGAGACTCTAGAGGCAGAGAAAAGCTTGTGTTCCCGGAGACAGGCGGGGACACAACAGTACCCTTCATTGAAGTGTCAAATTTTGTAATAAGGAAGTTGTACGGGAAAAATAGCCATTTCTGCCAGTTTTCAGCACTTTCAAAAGGGAGAAGGATGCTATGGGCGAACTATAGGGTATTTAACACCAGAAGGTAGGATATGGAATGCTGGTATTGCTCAGACTCTCCCATTTTTAAAATAGTGAGCATTTTGTGCGGTTTTGAATTGAAATTTGAGTCAGATTTTAGCCGTCGAAATGATGACTCATCACGCCGCCGCTGCCGTTTCCGCTGCAGACCCCCTCCACTTCGGAGACCCTTGGCTCCCCCTATCGCACCTACGCCTCCGAGTATTCCTTGCCGCACGTGGGGAAAGTATACAAGGACCTCTTCGCGTCATTTGCCGCAGCGAGCTTGCGCGAGCTCGCACTGCGTTGCCGCGTCCTATGCTTAAAGGCAGAGGGCCACCTCATATCGTTTTCGAGTTATTAACATATTCCGAACCTCCTCGATGCGCTGATTTCGGCAATGTACTTGAAATGTCCCAAAATTGTCTCTAAACCCCGTTTTCCGTGACGGGGTTTGTACCAGTTTGCTGGGACAAATTTACGTGCAGAGACGTGTATCGCCGTTGATCTCATCGATCGGACAGGACAAGACGTGTTCACCCGACGTTGCTGCCGTGGCGGGCAGCCAGCACCAAGTACCCGCTTTTTGGAGCGGATCCGCCCCTGCTCCAGAAAGTGGGCACTTTGACCCTGCCAAAAACAGGGTTTTTGTCACTTCTGTGACTTAAGCTGTACATTGTTGGAATCAGCGTGGCGAGGAGGTCGAGGATATGGTGATATCGTCTAAGTGAGAAACGAGGTGGTCCTCTGCCTTTAAGCATAGGTCGCGTGGCGGCGCGTCAAAACTGTAAAAACCCCTAAACTCGACAAATCGTTCTTGCATCGCAGGATTGGGAATGTCAGCAAAACGTGGCCACATTTCCGTCTGAATTTCATTTCCAAAGGATATCTTCATGGACACAGCCCGTGAGCAGAGCCTGTCAGAGAGCGCCGTCAAAGCATGATCGGTCGAGGAGGGCGGCAGACAGCCAGAGCCCCACACCCCGTCGCGGCCTGGTCCGTATTCAACTGGCCGTTTGGAGTTGAGTGTAATTCTTGAAACTGCATTTACCTGTATGCTCTTAGCAAGATGAATTCGCTCGCTCATCTCTCTGATTACACTCATTGCTTGCGTCATTTGACGATCAGTATTGTTCATGCTTTTTCGCTGAGCATTCGCAAGACTAAAAATGTACAAAATGATAAGTGTAGGAAAATGGCAACAAGGGTAAGCAAACTCTGGCTTACCTTGTATCACTTTCACTTGCACCGAATCCCACTGCTATACTTGTTGAGAGATCTCCTCCACTGAGCAATGGATTTTCTGGGGCACCCACACGGGATGGGTCTGTTCCACTGCGTTCATTCGAAAAAGAACGCCATTCGGTACCAACATCAACCAGTCTAAGTGAAAAATATGCAGCAGAATAGACCTCAACCGTTTTGAAGCCAACATCCAGTTTACAAGAATTTCGCTTGCGAGACCAGAAATGCTACCTGTAAACCTTTGGTCGAGCAATTTTGTAAGGAACACAAAATTCAATCTCCAGAGGTATTTTTACCAGGAGCATACATATACCAGAGCTAGCCACAGGTGATAAGGGCTGTTATATACCGTAGGATGGGTGGAGACAAGTCCATAAATCGTCTATCACAGAAAAAAAAGCGAAAGTTGCTCTTGACTAAACTATCAGGGATCTCTCTGTGGTCTCTGAAGCGTTGTGGAGGGGTTGAATGCGAAGTTCAAGTTTCCGTGCAAATATTGAACAATCTGGCCCTCTGAATAGAAGCGATCTTCAGCCGATAACATGTTATTTTCAGTGATGAAAATTCAAAAACTCTGCTTAAATAGCAAAACAGCGTAAATTTTCGAATCCTTGTGTTGAAACGGAAAGCTCATCCGACGGTTTGTCCTCAAACTGGGCATATCATTCTTAAATTGTAGGATAGGAAAAGTCGCCCCTACATATCCATCTCATTCGCATTTCTGATGGATCTCTTCTTGGACACAGTCTCAGAAAGTTATCCACAATGTTTTGCCTCGACTAGCTGAGCGACGACAGTACTAGCCGAAAAGGAATCACCTTGTGAACATTCGTTCATAACTTTTTTTTCCAACTACATAGAAAGCAAATGAAAAAGAAGAGTCACCTGTCACCAACAACAAGACCACACTCAGGGCAGATGACATCTCCAGCTCGATGATCCTCGACTAAATGGACATTTGGATGAATGGGACATGCGACTGAAGTCATATCTTAAAGTAGAACTAAACAGACACAAAAATATTTCGATGGAATTATCCTACTTCACAACGGATACAGTAGCTAGTAGCGCATACTCCCGGAAACATTCATACTTGAGGAAAAATCAAGATAAAAACGGGCTCACGACCCGTACGAAACCCAAATACCAAAGCGTAATCGGACAGCAGGAATTTATTAACAACTGATTATCAATTCCAGGGAACGGCCACGAATAGCACAGGAGAACAAATAAGATTATGATGACGTGAGTCCCATCCTGCGATCAATGAACCTGGCAACAGCACTTTGGTTAGGTGGACTATATGGTTTCAAAGAGAATAATAATTGAGATGATAGTGTACTGTGCAGCTGCGACACAGCGCAGTAAAGCAAATGCTCGTCACGAGCCAGCTCCTTCGCCAATTCTAGCTGGTGATTGTCCATTAAATTTTCATTCACAACAACGATGAAAGGACGCGCCAACTTGAGAGATTCTAGGCAGGTGCCAGCTCCAGCGTGTCCGATAATTAACTGAAATATTGAATTGTTGCTGAATAAACTAGATAGCAGGAGGATGACATACTGTTTCTCTCAAAATAATAAGCGGATGAGGCTCGTGGCGGAACCTGCCCGATCCTCTCACTTGGAGCACGGTTCATCCCTCGTCCAGGTCCCGTGGCGATCATGCGCGCAACGAAGTGGAACCGCGAACGGAACTCGTCTATGTTTTCGAGAACGACAGTATGCTCATAGCTTTGTTTGGTACTAACAGACTAACATATGAAAAATTCACTATTCCACATTACTGGCCCCGAAATTTTCAACATCATCGACAAATCGATCTCAGAAATCGTTCAGATTATGGGAGATACTGCTGAGCAAAATAGAAGCTACGCATCATTCTCATCAGTTCCACCGCCATCATGCTCAATCAAAAACATGCAACTCAGTGCCAGTTTTCGAACAGGAGGATGCCGCAAATGCATACACTAAGAAAAGAGTATGCCAGAAAAACAACGGCAGGTCATACAAGCAAGAGCGAAGCACACCAGCTATCGATCCAATTACGGCAAAGGATGCATATTTTGCCACAAGGGCAATCATTCAAGCGTACGATCTCACACCGTCAGCGATCAAAGCATGCGCCGAAGAGCACTCAGAGAACAAAATCGCTGTTGGAAGTGTGCAAAATTTGAGCGAATTCCTGAAATGCCGTATCTACATATATAGTGACCGGATGCGAGCACTTGGTTACCCGTACCATCCTGTCTCGGTAACCGACGAAAATATTTATGACATTTCGAAATGTTATTAACGGACGATTTTACCTTGAGGAAACGCCTACATTAACATTGTTGAACCATTTCAACGTGTTTCGTGCGTTTTGAAGAGTATTTCCCTCACTCATAATTACTTTCGAAGATAAATCACTCCAAACTTCATCGCTTTCTTGTCCTTTTTTTTGTTCCTGATTTCATCACTTCCTAACTAATAGGAAGAACTCAAAGTTTTCTGAAGAGTCCAGAAACAGCTCTGGTACGCTCCGACTACGCCTAACATCTTGGGTAAGTAAGTGCCGCCTCCCATAGTGACCCTATCATAACCCAACAATAATAAGGTCACGGTGCAAAATGAATGCATTCGTGTTCTGCACCTCAAATAACCCCCTCAAATAAAAACAAAGAGTTTCGGCGAGAAAAATTGTTTGAAAAATTTGGGGCCCCTGGTGTGGAATGGTGCTAAAAATTCTCATCACATCGAAGCTAATATTAAAAGCAGATAGGTTAGCAAGACCCAACAAGCGGATTCGAAAAACATACTATTGTAGAGAACCCAATGTGACCCGATGAGTCAGCGAGTGAAAATTGCAATCTCACTAAGAGATGAACGACAGAATTATAGAAAGTGACTTGTCATCGGATCGGTTTTCTTTTGAATATTTCTCCTAGATTTCATCTAGGGGTTATTCGATGCCATAATCATGGAAGTCGCACTAGTTTCCTACTATACCCTCGTTTTTGTGAGGCTACTATGGGGATAATATGGCAGAATGGAATTATAGAAAGCGTCTTGTCATCGGATCGGTTTTCTCCCGAAATTCTCGCCTTGACGTCACTTAATGGGATTGTTTGATGCACTGATCACGAAAATTGCACTAGTTTTCTACCGTAGCCCCGTTTCTACTAGTATGTACAGTCCTTCTCAAAAAGATAGACGGATTGCGCGTGCGGTTTCTTATCGCCGCGGCTGAAGAATCGCGGCGGGACCTGCTCGCCCTCTCACTTGGAGCATGCTCTCTCCGCATCTCTCGTTCAGGTCCTGCCGGGATGGTGCAGACGCGCAATCCGTCTATCTTTTTGAGAAGGACTGTATGTGTTTGGAGAACAGTAAGAAAGAAATAGAAGATGTCAATTTCGGGAGGGAAATGGCAATTCGATATGACAGTATCCTGCTTTTTCCCTATAAGAATCTCGGAATTCTCTTCACAGACTGATTGAAGGGTTTTCGAATATGATAAACAAGAACATCGTATCCACTGTGTAACGCAGCCCCACCTCCGTTAACTACGCTGCGGCAAACGTCGCTGTCATTACTGCGGACTCCCTATCGATACCAGCATTTTAATCCTTTCTGCCATATTATGCCCATAGTAGCCTCACAAAAATGAGGCTATAGTAGGGAACTAGTGCGACTTTCATGATTATGGCATCGAATAACCCCTAGATGAAGTCCAGGAGAAATATTCAAAAGAAAACCGATCCGATGACAAGTCACTTTCTATAATTCTGTAGAAGAACGTCTCACCACAAAGATATATTTTTATAACCCATCACTAAAGCTCTTATTAGATTTCTCACCATTGCTTCTTCCATGTCCTCACGGATACAGGGTTTGTAACGATAGTATTCCACAGGAATACCCGCAGCCTATACTTGTCAACTATAAAGATTGCATCAAGAGATTTAGAGAGCAAGCAAACTCACTTCACCAATTCCTTCGGCCGCAACAACGCCGTTAAAAACTCGTTCCCTCACGTCGTCGTTCCACTCACCGGCTCCTAATTGAATCTTAATTCTTCTCACTCCTACAGCTCTCAATGCAGATGCAGATGCGTTGCTGAGGACCTGAGAAAGATAGCAATGAAGCGTTCTTTTTTGAAATGTACGCAGTACATTGTACAGCACACCTCATTTGCTAGTTCATCGAAGCGAGTAGATCCAACAGTGACAAAGCACGTCATCTACACACCCAATTTCTTTCGATGTCACGAAAAAGAGGGTAAACAAACTATAGTCCATCAGAATGAACCGCGCTTGGAACCGCAACACATCTCTACATACACATGTACCGTCTATCCGAAACGACGAGTCCGCCCAAGCGGTAGAGGCGGCCACGCTTGCCAGCACTCCACGTCATCATCTCCAATCTGCGTATCAGGTTTCATTGTTGTCTTTCTGATATCAAGCAATGATCCGGCTGTGACGTGAACCGCTTGGGCGGACTCGTCGTCTCGGATACGCTGTATGTATACAGTGTGTATATTTCGGGGTGGCCTACGAGTGCACCACGTGGCATGACGTGTGAAGTACTGCTGGCAGCGCTCCAGCAGACAAGTGGATATCGATCGCCAGCTCGCGTCATGGCGGGCGGTGCACCCGCACGAGACCCCAAAATATACACACCATATGTACTGTCTGTTTCACAAATCTTGCCATTTCGCAGGCTTCCAAGATGAGGTAAGTCTCGCCACGTTGTTATAGGCATGACACGTTTCGGCATGATTCCAGTTACTGATGGCGCTCAATCGGGTATGGAGCGTTATACCTGAAGAGGGTGGTGCGGCCAAGCTCTGTGATTGGTGAATTCGCGCAAATGACCAATCGCACGTCTGGATGGCACCGCCCTTTCCAGGTATAATGCACCACATCCCGCTCAATCTCCATGATTTGAGGGTGTATACCTTTACTTGTGACTGCCAATTACGAGCGCACTCAGACCCTAATTAGCGCGGCAGAGCAACTCGGCCCATCTAGAGGGGGCCTTACTTTGCGATGTAAATGGATCCACCTCGAAAGTTGTTAAAACATCATCAGAATGATCAAAGCACTTCTCTTGTTTGTAATGCACATAGATATAACTTTGATGTTGACGTAATGGTGATAATTATGGTCTAGAGCATCGCTCTAACTCTTTCTTTCTCAGAAGCACAACCAGAGACTGATTCAGTTTGATAGCTGTTGTAAGTCATATCTCTTATCAAGGTTTTGGTGGACGAGTTCTCCACTCATTAAGAGGCACATAAGACGCCTTGCAGCTAGCGGTCAACTAAGGCATCTTAGCAATTGACAGTCACAAGTAACGGGCTTTAGCCATCTGGACAACACATGGGCTGTCTAACGCGCGCCGTTTCGACATATTCTGACGATAGTAGCATTCTCAATATCAGAAATGGATCATATACGAGTTCATGAAGAACGATAGAACGTATGTGCTGCGTACAACTGATATGTGTTAACCACAAACCATACGAATTAATATCTTTAATAGACAAGAGCTTTCTACTCTTATCTCGCAAAAAATGACGCCCTCACACTTCATGACACCACGAAAACCTCTCTGAAGCCTATGTGCGGAGCGACCATCACACAGATGACACGCTCGGGTGCGAATCGACGCACCCCAATGACAGAACGGCGTGCGTTGGACAGTCCATGTGTTGTCCAGATGGCTAAAGCCCAAGTCCGCCTCCCATGATTTGACGTGAGACAAAATGCGCCTTGTGCAGCTACACGCAAAACATTGAATTTCTCTGATTTTTCCAACAGACGGTATGTACTTTCTGTTTCAAAAATCAGAGCTATAGTCAGTAAAAAAAAATCGGCAGACACCCGCTGTGCGTGGCGCCGCTTCGCAACATCGGTCGATATCGTAGATCACCCGTTTTCCCATAGGCAGCCCGCAGAGTCCCCGACGCCGACGACGACCGTCGTGAGCGTCGATCAAAAAAGACGCAAATTGATCCGAACACGACGCTTTTTGTGCGTGACGCCGGGGGCGCCGTCGTCAGAGAACGCGGCGTTGCTTTTCACCGCACGCGAGAGTTGAATGCGGTGTGCGCGGCCTTCCTGCAATAGAAAGAATGCGTTGCACAAGCCGCGGCGTGGCGGTGACGACGACGCTCACGACGGTCGTCGTCGGGGTCGGGGACTCTGCGGGCTGCCATAGAATCTCAGGCTGCCGATCGGACGGCGAACGCGACGCGCACACCTTTCCCGCCAAACGGGAGTCCGCCGATTTCTTTTACATACATAAGCGTTGATTATAGTACGTCGGAATCCGATTCGCATCGGATGTGGGCTGCGACGGTCGGATACGAAATCGGAACGACGCGTCGTGGCATTGTTTATAGTCCGCAAGCACACGATTTCGCATCAGCTGTTTCCTTCGATGAGAATTTCCTGTGTTTTCATTGCAAATTAGGCGGTTTTTATCAATTTCTCACGTTTCTTCCAAGTATTAGTATCAGTATTGTATTATTATCACATTCTAACAATGTGAAGAAATGTATCCTGAAAAAGCTTCTAAAAAGCCTGAATCTGTTACGTCCGTCAGAAAACAAAAACTAATCCCTAAACAGAGATGTGTAGTGTACTGCCTTGGTTTGGAATTTGTTTTATGAAAACACTAATCCAAAACTTGGTTAGTCACCTAAACAACATTTACACTCATGAAGAACGAAAAAACACAAAAAAAAAGCGAGACTGCGGCGAAAACAGCTGAGAAAATGCGCGCCATGAGGTCCTATCGATTGATCCGTCGGAGTCCGACGTCGGATCGCAGCCACTAGTGGCTCCGATGCGACGTCGAACTCCGACTCCGATTCGGAGCTGAATCGTTCCGATGGAGTAAAAACAGCCGTCGTCGTCGGACTCCGACGCGTCGGATTCCGACGAAGATCGATGCGTATCTTTTGTTATCCGACGGGATCGGACTCCGACGCACTATAATCAACGCTATAGGCAGGCCCCAGCGCGGCTTATCGTCGGGCAAGCTGGGCTTCGTAAGAGGGGCAAAAAGCAAACAGGACTTCGTATGGGGTGCAAAGCGGAAATGCTGCAGGCGCAGGATGATGAAGGAGCAGTGGGAGAGGCGCGCTTGCTGTTTAGCGCATGATGTTGAACTACAAGGCCATAGCCAACTCAAGACCTCACGGATTGATACCAAATTTGGGGTGAAGAAGCGCTTGCATACCCACATTAAGTGTTTGAAAAATGAGGCTAAACTTATGCGAACTAAGAAATTGTATGCTCGGTAAATTGGCCAGCTTGTCAAGGACAGGCTGAGTCCTAGCTCAGCCTGTCGTGAGCATACTTCTTCTACAGAACGCATAAGTTTCCATCCATTTTTCATGCACCTGTACTATTTTCCATTCGCTATCCAACACCCCACAAAGTGCCACTCATTGGCTTGTATTATCACTGTTTATCAACTTCTCCGATTTTCCTTCCTTACGGACTGTGTTTTTCTGCCGCACTCCATCGCTAACACGGTCCTTTAACATCAGCTTGTTCTTCATTTGCCGTTATCTACTTGTATTCGTCTATTTCAGGGTTTCCTTGTAATCTAGTGAGCTTTTCGTTGCCATTACTCGCTATCTTGTCAAGTTTTGCTTTGCTCGTACTAATTTGCAAAAAACGTGTGTGATTTATGAGCATGTTCGGAGTTTCTTCCTTTTGTTGTATCATTATATTTAGATTTATAGTGCGTCGGACACCGGCCCGATCGGACAGTAAATTAGTATGCATATCGATGCTCGTCGGAATCCGATGCGTTGGATTTCGACGAGGATCGGTACGTGCTTCCATTCTCCGATCGGTCGGACTCTGACGACTATAATTACAGCTTCAGTCGGCCCTGTCATGATTCCGGGGAATTTTTTTAAAGATGAAACCTTATTCGTGAACATTTCGTGGTAACTTCCTTTGCAATTAGATTCAAGGGGGGCTTCGTAAAATCCTGGATTTTCAAAGGGGGCTTCGTTTTCGCTCCCACCCCACGACAAGCTCGTGTTGAGGCCTGACGATAGGTACAGGGCATTCGCCGTGGAGTGGAAGTTGCGTCGCATATACGCGCGCGAGCTGATCCATTCCAACCCTGCCAAAAACCAATCCCCCGTAGCCTTTCAACCAATGATAGAACGGTTGGAATGGATCAGCTCGCGCTCGTACAGTGTATCCGAAACGACGAGTCCGCCCAAGCGGTCCATGTCACACCTGGATCATTGCTTGATATCAGAAAGACAACGATGAAACGTGATACGCAGAGTAGATATGATGACGTGGACTGCTCGCAAGCGTGGCTGCCTCCACCGCTTGGGCGGACTCGTCGTTTCGGATAGACGGTATATGCGACGCAACTTCTACTCCAGGGCGAATCCCCTGTAATGTATGTTTGTGTGTAGCTGCACAAGGCGCATTTTTTGCTCACGTCAAGTCGTGGAAATTACAGTCCATAAAAAAAAATCGGCGGACTCCAGTTCGGCGGGAAAGGGGCGCGCGGCGCGGTCGCCATCCGATCGGCAGCCTGAGATCCTATGGAAAAACGGGTGATCTACGATATCGACCGACCTTGCGAAGCGGCGCCACGCCCAGCAGGAGTCCGCTGATTTTTTTTATAGACTATAAGCTCTATTCCCAAGGATTGACGTGTCTTGTGTAGCTACACGCAAAACATTGAATTGCTCTAACTTTTGGAACAGATAGTACAAAATGTTTATTTAGACGGTGCACTTCACGTCCCAGTCACGCCTCAGGCAATGGAGCGGGCTGACCGTGGTATTCTTGTGGTCATCACAATCCAAACGTCTGCAATCGCCACGCAGCCCCCACGCAATCCAGACCACGAGAACACCAAAATTTGGCTGACCACAGCCCACTCCACGGTCCGCCAAATGATCGAACGCGGTCGGCCAAGTATCGGTGCGCGGTCAGCCCGCGAAAGGTCCGCGGCAAGCCCCTGAAATGATTCCGTGGGGTGCTTACAAGGACATTAATGCTTTCTGGAGCTAATGAATGACATTTCACAGATTCAAATCAACATCAGACATATTGTCTCTCTTTTTTTTTGGAAATTGTATGATAGGAGGAGACTAGAAAATTATCAAGTCTTATCAAGTCCGACATTGCCACAATTCAATCCTTATTACTCGGACTATGTGAACAGGCAGTAAAATTTTCACCCTGAATAACCGCCTCCGAAATACTTGACAAAAATGCGAACACTCTCTGAGCTAGAGCTTCGTTCCAAAAATGGACCAGGAGAGCCGTCCACCTCGCCGTCGGAACTGGAGGAGATCTCCACCCCATCGGGGAAATTCGGGGGCGAGAGTAGTTCCAACCACTCGCGTAAAGCCGCATACAGAGTTTTGCCGCCGGGCGAGTCGCCCATTTTATAACATACCGGGCTGCTACGCAGAGCGAGCTCGCCGCGACAAAACTCGCTAGGAAGGCCATTCATAGTATTTTGCCGTGGCGAGCTCGCCGCGAGCTCGTCCAGCGAGCGGCGACAAGGAATGCCCCGTATTCGAAAAGGTCCCCATATTCGAACACATTCGAATTCGAATATTCGACAAGAGGCACTATTCGAATATATTCGATTATTAGAAGCTCATATTCGATATTCGAAGGTAGTTCAAGACACAGAAAGGGCAAACAGTTCTTCCAGCTATGAAGGCTGTGATAGCAACTATGCTGCGACAGATACTCGATAAGTGGAGAGGAATTGACATAAGAAATCCACTGCCCGCTTGTAGAGTACCAATATTTTAAAGCATAGCCTTTTCCATGAAAAATTCTCGCAATATTTTTACTCGCAGGCGTTTTTAATCTATTCATCGACTTCTGCACACGGCCATGGATAAGATTTAACGATGAATACACTAAACTATTAGGTCGATGCAAAAGAAATGGCACTCCTTTGTTCATACCCTATTTCTTACACAACTTTATTGAACGGCAGTCCCCTGATGGCGTGTGCCGTAACTCTGGAACTGCTAAGCAAAGAATACGGGTGATCCTGTCTTTATATCGTTGTTTTTGGTGAATTTTCTCGCACGAAATAAAATCTTCTGCAACTAAGGTAGATGATACACCTGCAACTAAGGTAGATGATACACTTTGTCCAAATAAAATTATATGTACATGAAGGAAACATCGCTGTTTTTATTGCATCGACCTAATGGTACTGCTAGCAGAATTGCATGTGATGTTTGAGTAGTTAATACAGCCTTGAAATCTCTAAGCTTGAGTTGCCGATCACAATAAAAATTGCGCTGAGGACGCCCTCCAGACTGGGCAGTAGAGAACTAAAAAAGAGCGTCCACACCTGGGCAGTGCAGGCGAAAACTTCTCAAGCAGTATTTACATCTTAGTGAGCCCATAGTGTTCAATTCTACAAGCTACTCTTCTGTTTTTTTTTTGCAGGAAGTTCACTTGTGAAAGTACTAAGCACATTTTCTGAATTATCGTCCTATGTTCTTTTCTTGTAAAGGAAGGGTACTACCATGACATTTAATATTGAGATGTACAGTGGCGGTCACATATTTAGCACACCCACGATCTTGGCCGACAGATTTTTTTTTTGCATTTCTCAGCCTTATGATGAGCAATCAAAACCAAGTTCGAGTATGTGTTGAGGCATTATGAAGGCTTCCTTCCTGTTGCTTACCACGGGCACAGACTCGATTCAAACTGGATTGAAAAAAAAATAAAAGTTCAATTTCGTCGGTTTTCCGAAATTCTGTGTAAAATTTGTGTATCTCGCTATGGAAGGAAATGAAGTGGTGATTCAGATTGAGCATGTTTCTCGTCAACATTCCCCTTTGAACGCTTTTACTGTACTCTACACACCGACTGGAGCCAGAGACAGAAACAAGACCGTTAATTTCGTCAAAAATTTCATTTTTATGAATCTTGCTAATAAAGCAAGCCCCGGAATCTTCCTTTTAGTATCTGGTTGTCTGTCAGCAACACAGATCGAAAAAAAAAAAATCCGCAGCTGGAAATGCACGGTTTGTCCTTGGAATCACCGTGAATCCTTTTTTCACCATTTTTTTTTACCCCAGTTGACAATTTACGTTCTCCCCTTGAGTGAGAAACTGCTCACTGAAACTACTATAACAAAACACGCAATTACAGCGAGTATACAGTTTGCCGAGATTCAAAAAAAAAAGTCGAACGTTCACACTATATCGAGTATAAAATCACATTTTACCCAGATCCAATAAAGTCATTTAGGAGAGAAACTGAAACATTTCCAAAAGCACAGCATTTTGAGCTCTAAATGCGTGCAATCCCATCCAGAAGCATTTCCCAGAGCAACAATGTTGAGGCGGGAAGGAGAACACTATGCCTTATCACATTCTCGAGTATTGTCCTGATAGCTCATTCCAAAACTGAAATACAGATTTTGTATTTTCATCAACTGATCGCCCAAAATTGGCAGCGTGCTAAATATGTGGCCGCCACTGTACGTGTGTCACTACATGGAGACAGCGCATTCGAATCCGCTCTCCCTGGCTAACTGTCTCGAATATCTCGGGAGCTTTTCCTTATTTAGAACATCGGTGACTTTTCGGAGAAACCACAACGTTTTGGACCCTTTTGAGCAATCTATTGCGAAAAAAGGTGCTCGAAGTGAATAGTATGGCAAAAATTCTAGAAATAGCGATCAAACCACGGGGAGTGTGCTTGTCTACGTCCCTCCAGTGGCGAAAACTGAGTTAGATATACTGTCTGTTTCAAAAATCTTGCCACTTGGCAGGCTTCCAAGATGAGGTAGGTCTCGCCAGTTGTTATAGGCGAGACATGTTTTGGCACGTTTCCAGTTACTGACAGCGCTCAATTTCCAAGAGTTGACGTGTCTTGTCTAGCTGCAGACAAAACATTGAATTGCTCTCATTTTTGAAACAGATAGTACCATTGTTGAGTAGAGGGGTCGGTAGGCCGAACGCAATGCTAACGTTTCTCACCGTGTTGTTTTTAAAGTTGCGGTGAAATACTTGATGCTGAAGAAATGGAATCGGCTGTAGGGTTTTCATGGCTCCTAGTAGCAACAAGCTCACCCACCCTCGGAGCACAGGAGTGCCTGATTTTCTTTACGAGTTTCTTAGTACGAAAGGAACTCCAAATGAGAAGAGAGTAAAAACCTTTCGAAATCAAACAGCTACGAAAGCCTTGAGGAGAACATTGATTCGATTATGCGGTTATTCGAATAATCGAATATTCGAGAGCGTGATATTCGAATATTCGAATTCGAATACTTTGAAAACTTCCAGCTCGGATATTATTCATTCGTTCGAATTGTTTCGAGACTCGAGTATTCGACATTCGAATATTCGAAGCCTGTCTTCGAATGTGTTAACTATAAATGCCAGCTCAAGGGCAAATAAAACGTCGCCCAAAGACCGCCCTTTTTTGAGACTGGAGCGCAGATGACATGCCGCCCAATCAATGTCTGAGCTAATGCTTGCAACGTACACTTCGCGGACATAACAGCGCCTACTCACTCCCGTGGTCCAGAAGTCCGGCTGACCGCGGCCAGCCAAACTTTGAGTTAAGTGCGCGGCCAGCCCGCTTCTGTTGCGCGGTCGGCCGGCAAACCACATTTTGGTACCGCGGCCAGGCCTCTCCATTGTCTGAGGCGGCAAAGCTGGTATTGGAGCGAATTGATAGGCTTATCAACTAGTGAGATCTATGAAAACGAATGTGGTAGGCATATCACCTCGCTCCACTGAGAATGTGGCTGTGGACAAGAACGTGGAGTGGAAAACGTTCCCAAAGCGACATGTGGCCTGGACGAGTTAGCTTCGCGGTGCGTGCGGAGATCACAATATTTTTCCTTCTATTTTGTATAGATTGAAGGTTATGACCCTCTTGAATCATTCCGCCGTCCACCCTAAAGATTTTATCACCTTGAAAAACTTGAACTTGAAAAAACTTGAAAAAAAATCTTCAAACGTGTATTTCTGCTGCAAAGTCGGCTTTTCTTTTTTTTTGGCTTGGATTGATCGAGCTGCCATAGTTAGGTAAGGACTCACTGACTGATAAGGTAAGGATTTTATCCGTCTGTGAGCATGCGCATAGGCGCCGAGTTAGAGTCCTAGACTCATACTTGGTGTCGCTTTGGGAGATACACCCGGAGTGGAAAACGTTCCGAATGAACAAACATTATGTATCTACGGTCTGTTCCCTCAAACTTACACTGGGGGGGGGGGCAACCACTAGGCGAAATTTGCCCATTTGTACAAGCTCCGCCCATTGGCTCTGATGCCCTAGATAATAACGCAAATCCTCGACTGTCGCAACACAGTATGGGCTCTGGATGCGTTTTTTCCACTCTGCTCTTCACTATCCATCTGTATATGCTTGCAAAAGCTCGTCCACTTTGAACATCAGAGCCAGTGGGCGGAGCTTACGGTAGTCCTTCAGCGCGCTCAAATTTCGCCTAGTGGGTTACACCCCTTACACTGCCATCCTCGCCCCGATTGAACA